>OMLM01006425.1:0-30327 GCA_900302695.1 Helostoma temminkii | reverse complement strand
TGAAAGCTCAAGGCAATCTAAAGCTTGTCACTACCAATGTTAGACTTAATTCATCATTCTATTATCTATGGAGGGAGAGTTAGAGTGTGCAGCCAAAATCCATTCAGAAGAGTGCTGCCCACTGAGTTAAGACACACAAAGTAAAATAACACACAGCAGTGAGAAAGAAGGCAGATTTCAACCACCTCCACATAGTTTTGCATTTCATTAAAGAAAATGCTTTAAAAAGGTGAGATGAAGTGCCCGTCTGTCTTTTTCACTGTCTTTCTCCACTGTATCTGCAGAAACATCCCCACTTATGACACTACCATCTTCAAATAGATGCTGACTCTGCAGATAGTTAGCATTAGAAAAGTTATGGGTTTCCAGTCGACGTGACATGAGGGCTAAACAATGACTTGGTGTGGCAGTCCATTATTCAAACTCCAAGATCCCATTCAAACTGCTGCCTCTGTGCATTAATGGATACCCTAAACACAGGTGCTGCTTCCTATTGGCATTCCCCTTTCGTTTACCCCAGGGTCAATAGAGGCAGAGGGACTGCTTCACTATTGATTGCTGTGGTCTATTTCTAGGAAAGGCACATAAGTGCGGCATCAGGCCAAGCACCCTGTTGGGGTCCTGAGAATAAGAAAGCCATCAACAAGTTTACTCCCGGTGCTTTGTGTTTTTTTTTTGTGTAACATATTAACAAAACATGGGTTTAAAAAATGTTCTTGTTTACAAATGCAACAATACTCACCAAATTCTGCTGACATAGCCAGTAAAACTGCTGAAACTTTTGAGACATTAGTAGCTGAGCACTTCCCACTGCACTCCGAATTTTTCCTAGGACTAGGGGTTACACACACACACGTGTATATACACACACACACACACACACACACACACACACGAGAAAAGGGGAAAAAGACAAATACATTGAGAAATGTCTGTCATTCAGTCATTCACAAAAATCCAGTCTGGTTTCAAAATGCTGTTCATGATCTCTCAGTGTTTTAATAATCATCTGTGAATGTTCATACATTGTCCAAAGAGAGATAGTAAATGAGATATCATGAACGCATCGATCTGGGCCAACAAAAGCAGGCCTTGATTTGAAAAGAATTCAGTTTCCCTCAGGACACTCACTCTCCTCTGACAGGTCATGTTCCTCTGCCTCCCTCTCCATCTCTTTGCACCATCCCTCCAGCCGCTTGGTTTCATTGTGAAGGAGCTGCATAAACCAGCCGCCGTCCCTGCGAAGAGGGGACACGCGGCCTGTTTCAGTGCTCTCCAGGCTGGGTTCGACAAGCCAAGGTTCAGGCTGTGGGCTGGGGGGCCCACTAGAAGGCCGGTAATCCTCCCTGTAACTGAACAGGCCCTGTGTGCGCACAGTACGGATAGCCCCATACTGCGTGGGAGTGCTGGGCTCAGAGTGGCGACCGAAGCCACCACCAAATTGCAAGCTCTTGTCCTCCATGGAAGGAAACCCTTCCAATTCCATGTCTGCTTGCACCGCAGTAGTCACACTGTTGGAGCGCTTGAACCGCCCATGCCTAACAGGAACAACAGAGACATGTTACTTCAGGACAAATAAGAACTCGAACCATGGACACTTTTCTTCATCTCTGCTACATACCGTTTTCTATCCTCCACTTGGATTCCTATAGAGTGGAACTGAGGAAGGCCTTTAGTATCAGTCTCAGAGTCTGTCACAGCTTCCACCTGACAAAATACAGACAGCAGTGCACTTACAAATTACTGCTCAAAAAAGAAATGTACAGTGAGAACTTAAATTGACAATCCTTGCTTAGAGGACATGTAGTGGTGGTAAACCAATAGCCAGCGGCACTGTAAGAAACCAGCAATCAGCTCCAAACTTACAGGTAACAAAAGAGGATACTTGCCTTCAGGAGATGCAGTAGCTACCTAGGTTAGTTAGACAGTACACAAAACAAAACTTCTTTATCTTGCAATAGAATTCTTTGTTCAGGTATGGTCAAAAAAATATGGTGGGTAGCTCTGCTGGTAGTAAAACAGTATCTGCATTTAAATCACAAAAATCATCATTAGTGAAGGGTGGATGTCTGATGATGTGAACACAAAGTAAGTAAAACTCTGAGCTTGTGTAATTTATACAATTCTTGTAACCAAACAAAGTCATAGTGACAAATATAAACAACAAATCTAAATTGAATGTTCTTATTTTGTGAAAAATAATGTATTTAGATGAAATGGTTGGCAAGATATTGTTGGTTACCTGAATCCCAATAGAGGAACGTGGCGTTTTGAGGTACTCTTCAGCCTTGGACACCAACACTGCTTTGTCACATGTCTGGACGGAGGTCAAAGATGCATGTCTCTTGCCTGCTGCTGACTCCATGGCCATGGTCACTGCCTTGGTGCTGTCCAGACTGTCCGTGGAGCTGTAGATTGGACGTCCAAGGCTGTCTGTGGTCCACAGACCACCCCGTGGATGCCTGCCCTCCTGGTAGGCATCTTGGGTGGACTCTGTACTGCTCTGGGCTGTCACAGAGATAAGAGGCTTGGTGGTGGTGCGCGGGGGCACAGGAGGTGGAGTCTTCTTGTAACTGGGAGGGTATGAGACCACTGGACAGCACAAGCAGGATGAAAGGACGAGAACAACGCAAAACAAGGGTAGAAGAAAAAATAAAATATGAAAATGAAAAATGTGGCCAAAAGCTGACAAGTGCCAAAAGCTGCACTGCACCTGTATTGCACAATGTGCGATAGAAGAGCATGATGGGAAATATTCACTCTTTCAAATGCAAATGAGAATATGATGGTAATCCATCCAGATGGACCCTACAGATGAGTTGGAAATGTACCAACTTCACTTGCTGAATATCTTAGCTTTATTTTTATATACATTTTTTATGTTATTTGGTAAATTGTTCTAAAACGCATACTTAATATTTACCTATTCATATGCACTGCTTCTGACTGACTTATATATTAAAAAAAATGTTTTCTACAAGTATATAGTAGTAGTAGTAGTATATAGGTTATGTCACATACACATATTTGGCATACTAAATATTACTACAAACAGCAAGACTGGTGTGCCTACTCAAACCGTATACTATCATAAACCGTATGACACACGCACACACAGGTAATTAAGTGCCATAAGAAATAAGAAACCGCAGGGCCTGGGTCTGTTAAGCTAAATCCAGTGACAGACTTGACTTCCTTCCAAATTGAGAGGGCTGTTGCAAGACACAGTGGGTGGATGCCAAAATGAAAAGAGAACAGTGACTCAGGAAGTACAGTGCATATCTCCACACATTCTATTTTCACACACTATGCTTCTTTGGCTTACCCTCACACCTGAAAATGTTACAGATTAGATGCACCTAAATCTAATGCACCACCATAACAGCTGCACAAACTCAAGTCTACTGGAATATGTTTAATCAGCAACTCTATAAAACAGCCCCAGCAACTGAATATTATAGCTTTCATGAAGGAAAGATTTATTCCAGAACGGTTTAGTCAGTTTTAGTCAGACAGTACATTTAATGACATCATTCATAAAGCTATTGAAAAATGTCATTGACGGAATACTGATGATCAGTAATAATGAGTTTCCTGTGTCCATAGAAGAGATTGAGCACTGCAGATTACTCTAATTACAAAAACCTTCTATTGACATAGAGAGGTGTAGAGACAAACTAAATCAAAGTGCTAATTTGTCTAGAAAAGTGCCAAGTTTGATCACATTATTATGCACAACGAATACAGCGTTAGGATAAAATTGTTTCAAAAGTGAAAATCGGGCCTGATGGTGGCGCTACAAGAAAGATCATTAACTTTTTCTTAAGTGTGGTAATGCTGGCAACAAACAAATACCTGAACAGTGACATACCCTCCTTTAGAAGTGATTAATTTGCTTTTACTCTTGCATCAGGGTGAGGACATAGACTCTAAATTAAGCTACAGTATCATCAGACTGCAAGTTGAGTCAGCATTACAGTTTCCCTGCAGTTCATTCATAAACATTATCCTGAATGGGTTGACATTTGGAAAGACATTTGTTGCCTTACACACCTACATTTATGTATTGCACATAATTACCCAATTGTTCGCTTAAGTTAATGCTGTTTAGTGAAGACATTTAATTTGCTAACTTCTCCTGCGCCATCATATCATCACATAATAGGCTTCTGAGAGAATTATCCTACTCAGTGTGGTAAAAGAAATAACAATTTTGCAATAACACCAACTGGACACCAGATGTCCTTTTATAGATGGGACATTTTTTGGTCTGTGGCAATTATGGATTTTGGGACTGTGACTTGAGTTCAGGAGTTGATTGTGGAGTTGATTAACTAGTACTGTAATTCCTGTGTCACTGTAATATATAAATGAAAAATAATGTGATAGTATACTACAACAGAGCTAAAAACTATGTTTGTTCATTAAATGGGATGGTTGTTGGGTGACCTCCAAGGAGCCAGTGAACAAAGTACAGTCTATCCTGTCTGACAGCTCCCATCCCATTTTTCAATTCAGGTTTCCATAAGCTTTCTTCTGTGTTTCTCTTTAGGCAGTCACAAGCCAGAACCAGCAGATGCACTCTTTTCTACCATTTTTCCTTTACATACTCTGTGTTGATATGGTCTTGTTTTGTCTGTCTTGTGCAAACTATGCCCCCCTGGGGACAATAAAGTTGTTAATTGATTTACTGACTGTAGGTTTATATTGTAATATTTCCATTACAATAACTTTCCTGAATTTGGTGTGTGGTAAACTGCCATTAACAGACAATAATTAACAAAATAAAGCCTTAAAACTTTGTGGTAACTAGCTCAAGTTCCTAAAGACCAAAACTGAATTCTTTGGACTTGACTTAACATTTTACACTGTCATTAAAAACACAAACAGATAAATCAAATATTAAAAAAAAGGTAGAAAATCCAAAGTCGACAGTAATTAATAAATATTATCGTGCAGACACAATACTTGTCACATTCTCTGTGGGTGGTCTCATTCTTAGTTTAACTCTCCACCTACATCCAATAGGAATTCTTGAACACAATAAATTATGTGGCAAGTTTAAGTCAATTAAAATCATTTAATTTGCAGAACTACAACTGTTTGTTACAAATTAGTAGCTGAAATTTTGGCAAATGTTGTAGAGAGAAGCATCCTGTTCTTTGTGTAGGCGGATGCACCTGGCTGTGTTTCACTTTGTTTGGCTTAGCATTGCTGCACTGGGCATTTCAGTAAACAGACCCACACAATGGATTTATGTCTTTCTGTCTTTATTTTGATAGCGAAAGCGCTGGACCCTCTATGGTAGCCATGGATGTATGACTGCAACTCAAAGGTAGTTTGCAAACACAATTGCTAGTAGGTAGGAAGGGACAAGAGATGGAAACGGACTAATACCTGGAGGTGGCTGAGCACGGTCCACACTGCAGGAAGTAGGGAGACGAAACTGAATCCCTGCAAAAGGAGTAAGCAGCATCAGTTAGGAAGGAAAGAAGCAGGTATCGCACAGTCACTGTAAATCGTCTTTCCATACCTACCACAGCTAACTCCGAGAGGTCTAATGTATTTACAGGCTATTTGCTTATCGAATTATTAATAATTTAGTAACAGGCAGGGAGAGAGAGAAACACAGATGCTTAATTTTCATTGTTAGAAATTGGTCTTATAAATGTTTTCCCAAATAATCAGCAAAGCTGAAGATGGTGCATTTAGCTTGTTTCATGGTTTCATATGACCCCTACTATAACAAACGTTAATACTACATTATTTCTTCACCATACAAATATAAAAAAAGATAATTTCTGGGTAACATGTTTGTAACATATTCAGCATTTGCTGTGTTTCTGTCTCGGAAATGCTGACACTGTAGTAGCTTTGACACAATTTGCCAATTGACGGGCAATGCACATAGGCAAAAATTCCCCAGGAGGTGCCTCAACCTTGATATCAAGAGACATATGAGTCGGTCTCTTGTACTTTGCCTGTCTTGCATTATTATTATTGTATTATCTTGTCAAAAAATTTCTTATTGCATTACCAGAATCTTGTTTAATACAAAATGGAATTCAATTTTAGTCCAAACCATAAGTATTTGGGGGGTTACGCAATTTTGCTCTCTGTTTTAGCACATTCGGTTTAAAACTGAATAATGGATAGACCAAAAAAATTCCAAGTCTTTAATTTGGGTAGGTTTACATCAGTATTGAAGGAAATGTGTGGGATGTAGCCCTTTTAACACATTGTATACAAATTGAAAGGGTTCAAAGTAACTAGACTCTTTGCTATTAAATCTCTCTTAGGTAGCTGTTTTGCTTCAGTAGCCCTGTTTACAGTGCCCCTTCAATGTGGCTTCACCGAGTCAATACGCCGCCTTGCTGTGCTGTTTAAAAGATACCATACTGAGATGAAGATGTCCATTAATGGAACGTGTAAATTTGATCAAACCAGTAAAAAGATAACAATGAATCTCAAAAAAGCACATGTCTATCAAAGAGATGTTAAAGGTTGTTGGTTGTCTAAAATCCACAGATGTTTACTTTCTTAAAAGGTGCACTCAGGAAAACAAGAAAATGGCATGTAGAAGAGCAAGGACTACAAGTTATTTGGATAACTGGAAAGTCAGGACAGGACAGGAATAGAATGAAGGCAGAGATTTACAATGACCTGAAAACATCCAAGCAACCATCCATCCAAATACCTATGGCCAAGACTTATTTTGTTTTGCTTAATTTGCTGTATTTACATTTAGCAGAAATAATCAAAAGCACTTTGTCAAGATTGTTAGGAATTTTGCCCATCCACATTGCTCTGATGTGATGACCACAAATAATCTAAAGATCAATCCACACTTATCAGTTGTGACTCATCAAGTAAGTCAGTAATGCACTAAAACATACAGCAGTACATAGCATGCATCATCTAAATCTGAAAAAACAGACTCCTACACCTTATTGTATCATAAATAAATATAAGACACAGAGAACAAATCAATCAAGCATGAATTAATAATAAAAAATCAGGATTTCCAATTTAAACAATTTAAATTTTTTAATTTATTTTTTTTAAATGGTAATTTCTTTTTTCACTTTATGATGACTTAGAGATAAATTTTTCAGAGATAATATTCAAATATTAAACTCTTTTTAAAACAGTACATCGTGTATCCTAGAGAGGCAGAACATTGCACTTTTTTGCCAACAATAATCTCATTTACATAGACTTAGAAAACGAGACAAAGACCATAATTATAATCAACTAATGAATTAGCTCCTCCACAACTGTAGGAAAATGCCACAAGCATGAGCTTGAATTAGAACATTTAAGACTGTTAAGTGGCATTTTTTGTAGAGCTAACAAAAACAGACATGTTTAGACATTTGGGAAACAAAAAATGAGACCAAGACAAAAAATATGTTTTTAAAACTGAAAACCAAGGCAATCTATTTTCTGGTCTGCCTCTTGACAACACCAACAAAGTACATTGAAAAGTTTTGTCATGCTGTATTTCAGTATGTGGGCTTCCATTTTAATTTTTCCATTTTTTCATCCTGAATGAGTTTAACCACCCCACTTTATTCTATCACCATTTTACTTTCTATATATGACTTTGGAACCTTTTACATCAACTTACATCATACGTTATATGAAGTGCAAGTGGAACACTGCACTTAATATATAATTTGCTGTTTGCAGTGGAAATCCCCAGTTTAAAACAAGTACAACAAGAACAAAAGACTATGGTACTTACATTGACTTTAAGCAAAGTGTGACCTAATATCATTAGTTACTAGTTTTGGCGCAGAGACTATGTAGCAGACTTTCACTCTTGCTTTTTCGTCAAGGACCCCCAAACCTTTAGGTCCTTTGTAGTCAAAACTTAAATATCAGAAGCATATGTTCTGACAGTGCCTCCTCTCCGTCCGACTCCCTCCATTTGTGTCAGTGGCCGATCTTGCCTAGTTGTGGACTCAGACTGGCAAAGAGGCTGGTGAGATGCTGTTCTTACTCAAGTCAGGGTGGGCTGTGGCTTAATGATGTGCGATGGCTGACAAGCTACATATAGCATGGGGGCTGAAGATGTAACAAAATGAATGTGATGTCTCTCAGGTCTTAATGAAAAACTATATTTTGTTTGACTCCCGACTGTTAATCATGGAAACAAATACTATCAACCTTTAAAAAAAAATGTGAATTAAAAAGAAAACTATTATAGTCTAGGTGCCGAGACACACCAGGATGACATGAAAAATTAACAGCAATGAAGGCTGACTGTTGTCAGTCACTTCACTTTTGTCTGGGCCAAACAATTGCCACTTGAACACACCGAAAATACTACAGTCAGTGGTCAACTAACACATATGGAAATAATTTTCCATAGTAGATGATGGCGGTATTCTGTATCTGCCATTCAAAAAGCAAATGCGGATGCAGATACACAATACAAATAACAAACAAAGCCGAGTTTGCTTACCATTTCATGCCACTCTTGCTGACCACAGACAGTTTATAGTTACTTTAAAATAGAATATAAGAATTTGGTGGTGGTTTGTAACAGATGTAAAGCCTAAACAGTGCATACTGTCTATGGATAAACTAATTTAAAGCATTATTTCTGTTATCAAAATTGCATAAATATGGTATATATGCTATTTCAGCTTTTTTTTTTTCATTGAGCCAATGTAGCATGTAACATGTGCACATCAGAACATCCTTTATATAAATAAAAAAATAAGATTCTTGGAGATCTTAAATCACATCAGTAAAAATGTCTGTCTCGCTTCACTGAAATAGTCTAAAATGGTTTGAGAACACTGTGCTTTGCAATGAAGAGCTTTACAAAAGGTAATTTAGATTTTATTCCCGACCATTGTTACTACAGCTGATTCCCTCAAATTTAGGATTGAGTGGCACTGGTGGGTTGCAATGATGAATGAGTGGATGGATAGATAAATGGATGGATGAGTGGATGGATGGGTTGACAGGACAGCTAACAGGAGTTGAAGGTGTGTATAGGTAGAGAATTCCAGCTGATTGCTGGATTTAAAGATTTACAAAGTGGGCTTTTGTTGCCCTTTTTTGAATAGCTGTATGATACACAAGAATGTTGTTCATAGCCACATACATATATACATACAGTGGTGATGCCCCCATGAATGCAAGGTGGGTTAACCTTTTATGTATGATTATATCACAACAAACCAGTACAAATCAATGGCCAAAGTATAATTTTTATCGAACGCTCTTCTGCCACTACCTTTTCCCCAGTGATGAGATATATCTGCAAAATAAATCTGCTAAATGGAAAAAATATCCCCTAGCAGCTCCTTCAGGCTGTAAAGTTAATAAAAAAACCTAAACAAAGGAAAGCAAGGGTTGTGGGTTTTTATCTTCTGAGGACCTGAATCTCAACAAATCTTTTTATATTGCATAGTTCACTGGCTACTGAGGCCATTTAGTTTATTAAATTTAATTTTGGCTCACAAAATATATGTATGTGAAAGAACTGTATGTTTTAGATAAGCTGCATTAAACCACAGATAAAACCATTAACAGCTGTGATACATAAAACTCCAAAATATCTGACTACAAGTCAAATACTGTATTGTGTATTGTGTATTGTGTAGACTAGATGAAAAGTTCCACTTCTCAGCATTTTAAACCCAGAGATAACCCTTCCACTATAAAACAATTCTCAGCCATGTAATCATTTTGGACACTAAATCCATCACCCACCACCTCTGAAGTTTAAGTTTGATCATTTGTCCTACACGAAACAATTGATATTAATGATTAATCATTAATTTATTTATCTCTGTTAAAAATGTTATCAATTGAAATATAAACCAGTAAGGGAGAAGACAAGGATGAACTTTAATGTACTGTAGTTTTTAAAAGTGTAATTTTACGCTATATATAATATAGTAGGGATGTTCTGATTCCGATACGGTATTGGGTACGATACCACCCTCATGTACTTGTAAAACTTTGCAGATATCGACACCCGATATCGCTTTATGGCAGAGCCACGTCAAGCAGCACAGAGCAGATGAGGCGAACAGGAGGTAAAAACATCCAACTGATCAGGAAAATTTTGACAACAAAACATTAAACTATGTGTAAAAGTTGTCGTTGTAGTCTGTTATAGCTGGTTGAATGAATGCACCCAGTGCCAGTTTGTTTTCCTAGCACATGCTCTGCTAGACAATGTGTGTCGAACATACAGGCTAATTAATTATGAGGACTAGTATAGTTTTAACAACAAAAGACAGCATGTGAGTAATAGTCTCCTGTTGTGTATTTTATTACATCACAGAAAGTGAACAGCATCTGATTGCAGTGTTATGAAACTTTTACAGTATTTGCAGTTTTCATAATAAAAAATGCTGAAACTGCAATATTATCAAGTACTTGTCTCAGTACTTGGCATCAGCAAATCAAATGTAAGTACTCATACTTGTACTCATTCAGGAAAACGGTGGTATCGAGACATCCCTATAATATGGCAACGTGATGACTTATGCCGTATTTTTGTTGCCCACAAAGCACAACAATGACAAAAAGGTCACTGTCTGAGATCAAGAGCAGTGTGTTAGCCTCCAATGATGATTTAGTACCTAAAACTAAGATATTTTAATAGTATGCATAGTATTTAATTGTATTCCAAGTCTCAAACAGAGCACATGTGCAGATGGCTGAATGAGGGAGAAATTATTACGATGCCTCAGTTTTAAATTAAAGTCTGTCTAAAGTCAGACTGAAGATGAAACTAACACAAAAGTTTCTCTTAGAAATCTATGTAAATCAGCTGTGTTATCAGCTGTTTTCTCGCTTTCCTTGTACAGTAACTCTGCAGATACTTGAACACGATGAAAAAAAGACAGAAAGCAGTGTTTCCTGCCACTAGTTCCCACAATTAAACTCTGTGAGCCATGCTTCAAAAACAAAAGTCAGATATGGAGAAGAAATAAGAAAAGAGAAATCAGATTGTAAGTATAAGCAACTGTCCAGTAACCTGGTTACTGACGTTTGTTTAAACTGTTAGCTCAGAAAATAAAATGGAAAATTAGTTTTGTTTGTATTTATAGATGCTGCCTGCAAGCTCTAATAACAAATAAAACATTGGAAAGTAATTTATTTTCTATATTGTCATAAATATCCTTATTTCAAATTTCCTGATATAATATTGTGATATAATTTTGAGGCCATATTGCCCATATCACACCACTAGACAATGCCCCCTACCATTTAATGAGATCTAATTAAACTGACTGCCACAGATTATTAATCAAACACACCTGGTTGACATTAAATGAAGAAAAAGACGTAGCTATCACTGCTCACTGTGGGAGTCACGCTGCTGAGCAAACAAGCAGAAGGTGGTTTTGTCATGGATGCATCAACATGCATCAGCTATACAATGTGATCTAAAAGGCCCATTGATTTGTGGTGGTTTGTGGAACAAAGCTGTTATACTGGTCATAACCTGCCTTGCTGCATGCCAAAATATTTAAAATTACAGTATATTCTAATTAATATTGTAATTACTGCTCTTCTCTAATATTTGCATAAAGAAAATATACGCAATGGTTAAAGCAAAAGGGTGAATCATTACTAATATCAATGAATTTGAACAGAACTGTAATATAACAAATGAAAATAGACCAGCTAAATAATTTTAAGGCTTTATTCTTCCCCCAATTTAGGTGTGTTCCAGTAATGAAGAAGAGATTTTTAATAGAGGAGTTACTCTTGTCTTTCTCTGTTCATTTGCTGTAGATATTTAAAAAAAATATATATACTAGTGTGCTAACATGTGGGACTGGGAACTGTTTTAGTTGTTTGTTATTTGGACTCATTATCCAGTACTTGTATATAATCTTAAAATTCCAGTGGATTCCATGTGGAATCAGAATAAAACACATGAAAACATTTAAATGTATTGTACATAATTAGTGGGTATGACAGCCTCTTCAACTTATGATAGATCTTACTTTAACAAGTGGAAATGTTAATGAGTAAGACAAAATGAATGAAAACTGCATTAACAACATATAAAAATATAATAAAGCGGTTCCCTACCAGACCTACCGTACTCTCTATGCCCCCCTTCTAACCTACGGGCGCCTAAAATAAGGGAAAAAAGAAAAAGGAAAAAAAAAAACTTAAAAATGATAGCTTAGTAGAAGGCATATTGAGAGGGTCAATGTAAATACACTGTGCCAGACCAATACTGTGTATGTGTCATGTGTTGTAATGTGTAGTACTGTTTGTGTCCTCTATGGACACAAAGAGTACTGGTTATGCAACAAAGCAGTTTTATCTTCGGATGCCATTGTAAAGCTATGACCCCCATTTTGCCATTGAAATTACCATAAACATAAACATCATCAACATTTTAATCCATTGTTTTATATCAATTTATGAAAAATACAGGTTCAGTAAAAGTTTTAAATGAAAATTCACAAGAAACACCACAATAAATCAAAAGAAGAACACATTCTGCTTTCTTTTGTTCAACCAAATAAGCATAAACTAACAAATGCAGGCTAAACTATGGTTTTCAAGAGGATGCTTAATAACTCCTGCCTTATAAATATGAATCACTAAACAATACAGTCTGAGATCCCTGAAAATTGCAAGATGATTGATGTAAAATAGAGTAGCATGTTGTTTCAAGACACCTTGAATGAATGCAGGAAGAGAACACATGAGTAGAAAAGGATATATATATATATTCAAGCAATTATACAGATTCAGGTGAGATCAGGTTCCATCCAAAAACCTTTGTCCTAATAACTGGACATCATAGAGTTGGCACAGTTGTTGCATCCGATCTCTGGATGACAGCATAATGTAAACAAAAACTCATGGGGTAATTGACTACATACTGTAACATATTAGATAGCAATTCAGAATTCTTATATTTTTATAAATATCTATTTGTTAGACAAAGTATGATTGCATGGTTAAAAAATATTTGTAAATATCCTTAATCTAGTTCTTATTATTTCTTATTTAATGCTTTGTTAAATGTATCTCCTTTATGTATTTTTAAAATAATATTTTGTTCAGTATGTGTTTTTGCTACATTTCAACTAGTTTTAAGGGTAGGGTAAATTCTTTGGATTAAATGATGACATTATGATGACACACAGGATTACACTTTTTATAGCACAGGTGAGTTCTAATCATCAGTTCGGAGTTCATTTGGATTTAAATTAAGAAGAATATTAAACATTTGTACAGTAGTTCCAACTCAGTTATAACTGGCTTTGTTTTCCAATTTTGCCATTCTCAGTAAATAAATCAATCGTCAAAAAAATAAACAAAAATATGATGCAATTTCGATTTTTTCTTTTTTTTGTATATGATGTCACAAACCACATGGGTGCTACTTCATAACCAACAAACTCTGCTTCTGGTATACACATAAGAAAAATGTAAATGAAACAGCTCTTTTGCAGAAATCAGTAAACAATCTCAGTGGTGCCAGTGGCTCATGCAAAAACAAAAAACAAAACAAAATATTTTTTAACAGCGACAAATATCCCATTGCTGGGATAAATGGTTTGCATGAAAGCTGAACATAAACACCTCATACTTACAACAGCAAATATTTAGATGACATGAAAATACAACAAAGGACTTGCATAGAATGAATGAATGTTGATAAGAGACATCATGATTGGCCAGTCTTCAGCACCTTTAAATTACTTTGCATTCCCCAAACATTGGGAAGAGATGTAAGGAAGGAATGCCACTGCAATCCCCTCATAATCACTCAAAAAACAAAAATAAGAATATAACTCTTTCCAAAGTTGTGTTTTCGTATGTAGGTATGTATGTATATTTATATATATTAAAATCATTATAGGCTAAATATCACAGTCGTATGCCTTTCGCTAAAATAATTTATGTTAATGTACCTTTTTTTTTTAATTGTGAAGAATGGCAATATCATATTTGTACTTGTTGTTGCCAAAATAACCAAAAACATGCCTCATTGTATTGTACTACTCTAACACAGATATTGTCAAAGCAAACAAATTTCATCATTTAAGGATAAATTTTATAATAAATCTGTGCTAAATAATTAAAAGCTATATGCATGAAAGTAACTTGGAGTAACTTGAAATGAACATATTTGCCTTTTTTGTGGTTTTAATTTTGAGCTCACTAGTACAACCCTTCTTTATAAATAACATCTTTTCAAAATACCACTTTTGTCAGGTATTGTCTTTTGGTTGTGCAAAGGGGAAGAAGATCCACTCTCTTTATAAAAGTGAACCATTTCCTTATTTAAAATCTTTTTGCAAGGTTCACATTTCATTCAGGGTTCAGACAGACTTTCCATGGTCCTACCCTGAACTGACTCCAAAGAAAAGTGTAGTCAAACTTGAAGCTGTTTGTTGTTGGCCCCAGTTCCATGGGCCCCTGCATTAACTTTGGTACATCATGTTGGTACAAACGGACATTGGAGCAGATGAGTGCTTGAGGAGTATACCAATTGCTACTGAGCAACTATTATTTGATGAGTAACAGACAAAATGGGCAGTTGGCCAAATATAGCAGATGATTGAGGGCTCCCACCCATTAGGGTTTGACAGGAGCACAGCAAAGCCATCACTAGTGAGGCGGTGTCAGTACATTCAGTGGTACAACCGTTAAGCCCAGTAGAATTTGGGCAATGACAGTGTTTTTGATTTTGCCTTATACCACCACAATGGATTTGAAATGAAACAATCAAGATGCGATCAAAGTGTTAACTTTCAGCTTTATTTTAAGAGGTTTAAAAAAATATGGCATTTACTCTTTAGGAAGCACAGCCAATTTAAAGAGAGTACCCCCATTTTCATGGCTTAATAGTAATTGACTAAAAGAAGTTGACTAACAAGAAGTTAACTAACCAGGTGTAGTCCTTCCCTCGTTACAGTACTTGAAGACAAATTAAGTAGAAAAAAGGTCTGGAGCTGATATCAGGTATTAAATTGGCATTTGCCACTCAATGCAAGTGAAGGAGGTCATCACATAAATCCATAGGAGAGATAGCAAAAGCCTTAGATGTGGCCAAATTAACACTTTGGTATGTTCTTAAAAAGAAGGAAAGCACTGGTGAGCCTAACAGTATTGTAAGGCATGGAAGATCATGGAAGACAACTACAGTGGATGACTGCAGAATTTCCTTGATAAAGAAAAACCTCTTCATAAAACCAATAAAAGGTTGGAATACTCTGGAGAAGGTATCAAGGAACTCCTTCATGGATGTTAATAGGGAGAGTTTACAACAAGGTGCAAACCACTGGTAACATTTAAGAACAGGAAAGCCAGATTAGACTTTGCCAGAAAACATCTTAAAAAGTTACTATGTTCCGGAATGAGAACTTCGGACAGATAAAACCAAGATTATTTTGTAGAATGGAATGAAAAGAATGATGAAGAAAAGAAACAGCTGTTGTTTATGGATAATGACCTTAAACATTCTACAAAAGCAACTCAAGACTTTTTGAAGGCAAAGAAAGGGGATATTCTTCAATGGTCAAGTCAATCTCAACCTAATACAACATGCTTTTCAGTTACTGTAAACAAAACTGAAGGTGGAAAGACGCACAAACAAGCAGTTTGTGCCACCTTCAGTTCAAGCAGAAACCGAAGGAGGCTGGAGTGAAGGCCCGGTAAAGCATCTCCAGGGACAAAACTCAGAATCTGGTGATACTAAGCCCATGAAAATGGAGGTACTGTCTTTAAAATGGCTGTATTTTTGTGAAACCTCTTAAATAAAGCTAAAAGTCTAAAGTTTAATCACATTTTGATTGTTGTTGTTTTTTTCATTTCCATATTTAGGTGTGTATAAATGCAAAAATGTAAAATCTCTGTCAATGCTCAAATACTTACATATACTGGACATGTATACTGCACCTCTGGGAACGTGTCAGAGAGGTAGAGGCCCTCAGTGGCTCTGATTGTCTACTTACAGACACCAGTGTTTCTCTTTTGTCTTCCAGGAGTGATGAACTACCCCAGCATAAAAAAATCCCAATCTTACTAGAGAAGTGTGACTAGAAAAATTTATGAAAACATTGGATATGGTAGAATTTTATTCCAATTTGCTAAACATACAACATATAATCACAAGAAAAACTAATGGCACTGCTTGCAATTTTCTGGTTTCCTTCATAAATTGGTCAGGATCATCTGATCTTCACAAATATCATCAAACACCAGTGGTGATCAAGCTACTCAGAAAAGTTAATACATTACTCTTTACTTATTACTCCTTAAAAATTTAAATTACTTTCTTATTTATTACTCAGTATGAAGAGTAATACGTTATTTTACTTGTTATATTACTATCTTACTTTCCCTTGAAGAAATGACATCCAATGTATATATATCTATAACAGCTTCATGAAGTTAATCTGAACCAAGCACATTTCTCTCTCTGCCTCTGACTCTTACTGTCTCAGTAAGTGCTCCAAGGTCTAACTGTTGATCTCAAAAGCTTTTACCGGTATAGATATCACCTGTCAACCGCGTCTCCTAAATCATCTGCTTTTATATAACTGAAACAGGACCGCAAAAATGTTTTTATAAGAAATGTACTATAGCGTTAGGTTCAACCTGATTATTTTTCATTGTTCTCATTTTGTAAAATGACGATGATATTTTGTTACGTTCCTGGCAAGTCCCAAACTGGTTGATACTGAACATATCAATAAAGTAACATTATTCGCTGTTAACTTATTTATTTTCAACCATAATGTCCGATCTTCCAGTGGCCATTAACCAAATACAGTTTAGAGGTTACAGCGTTACTAACCTTATTGTTGTGAAGACTCGCACAGCACCTGGTTATGATTAAAGAAACACTGTGTCTGACTTAACATTAATGAGAAGAAACTTAACAGTGACTTCGGACACAAATGTTCGTCAGCAATAATTTGTGTTAACGTTACCTCTCTGAGTGTAGCCTTCATATCATATTCCATGACTGCATTTCTCCAGGTAGCAAACATAGTTCTTTGCTTTGTATATTCACAATAATGATCTTCCCATCTTTGACCTAAAGTCAAAATGAGGCCAACACTTCACACCTTATGAAGCACATCCGTGCCCCTTGAATCCATCCTATGTTTAGCCCTTTTTGGCTTGTGGCCAATGTGAACACGTCTCCCAGGACAAAGATTCAGGAAATAATATTGCCATTTGAAAAATACAGAGTGATCGTTGAAAAAGGAATGGTAAGGCTATGTTTCTGATGTCATTAAAAGTCAGCTGGAATCAGGTATTAGCAAACTTTGAATCCAGTAACTGAAACAAGAATGGAGGTATGGTTTAGAACTACCTTTATCTAAAAACACTCAAACAGGGTCAGTGTGCTATTCACAGGAAGCACCAGTTGATGTGAGCCACGATTCGCAAAAAGGATCTCAAAAGACCTATGATCAAGAGTTGTTGACTTCCATATAACTGGAAAGGGGTACAGAGTAATCTCAAAGAGTTTAGATCTTTATTAGTTCACAGTTAGACATAATCTATAAATAGTTTATAAATGGAAACAACTTAGTACTGTGGCTGCTATCTGCAGTAATGGCCGCCCAGCCAAGGTCACTCCAAAGGCACAATTCAGAATGCTCAAGGAGGTGAAAAAGAACTTAAGAGTAACAACTAAAGACTTGAAGGATTCACATCTTTGATCAACCATCCAAAACACATTTAACAGGCATTGTATCCATGGCAGGACACCATGGAGGAAGCCACTGCTCTGCAAACACAATATTGCAGCTTTCTTAGCCTGAAATTAGCTTAAGTCCATATTGACACAACAGTACTGAGAAAATGATTAAAAATGATAAAAAATGATTTAAGGACAGATGAAACAAAGGAAGAATTGTTTGGGAAGAGCACACAGCACTATGTACAGTGTAAAAAGAAAACCATATACTATGAAAACCTCATCCCAACAGTGAAGTACATTGGAGGGAGCATGCTGCCTTGCAGCCTTTGAACAATTAGTCTAAATCTAAAGTAAATCTACAACGGAATGGCTTCAAACACACAAATTCTGTTTTTTGGAGTGGCCCAGTCAAAGCCTGGAGATGTTGTGGAATGACCGTTCACAGCAGATGACCTTAAAATATGGCTGAGCTGAAGCAGTTCCGTAAGGACAAAATAGTCCAAACTTCCTGCAGGATGTTGTGGAGGTCTAGTCTACAGGTACAGGAAGCACTTGCTTGAGGTTATTGCTGACAAAGGTGCTTCAACCAGTTATTAAAACACTGATGACATTTCTTTTTCTACTATCACTCTGTATGTTTAATAGGTGTGTTCAATAAAGACATAAAAGATCATGGCTGTTAGGCTTTTAGCAGCTAAGGAATATGTGACTTTGGTGAATATCGGATCACAGTTCATGAGCAATTTAAACAGAAAACCAAGAAATTGCAAACAGTCATTGCTTTTTTCATGTGACTGAAATTTACCAAAATAGTAACTCCAATTCATCCATCCATCCATTATCCTAACCGCTTCTCCTGTTAAGGGTTGTGGGAGTGCTGAAGCCAATCCCAGCTGTCACAAGAGGAGAGGTACACCATGGACAAGTCGCCAGTCTGTCACAGGGATGACACATAGAGGCAGACAACCATTCACACTCATCTGTGGGCAATGTAGAGACATCAGCTTACTGCATGTCTCTGGATGGTGGGAGAAAGCCGAGTTACTCGGAGAAAACCCACGCAGACACGGGTAGAACATGTAAACTCCACACAGAAAGGCACCTGGCTGACCTGTGAATTCAAACGCAGGTCCTTCTAGCTGTGAGGCGACAGTGCTAACCACTATGCCACTGTGCCGTCCAACTTCAATACAGTATTCGTCTAAATAGATTTTTTTTGTAAAATAAAATGTAATGGTTATCACCCATATCAATGTTTCCTCGAACATCTAATAACCTTCATTCACCACCGTCCAGAAAACAACAGACAAAATACTGGCATAAACTGTCAACTTCCTTATAAGATGAACAAACAGCTAGATGATGAACATGATGAAATAAATGTAGACAGACCCTGGAGCCTGGAAAAAGTGCTGTTTGGTTTAGAACCACAATTACTACTATAACTTCTCCCAGCGCTGTCAGAACACAGTATGTTTATAACTGCAAACAGTACAAGTATTGAATATAAGTTTCTCTATATACAAAATGGTACATTTATATACATATACAGAAGTTGACCACAAATGCAATTTGTCCAGAAATGAACTAAAGCCAGTACATTCATACTTCATGATCACTGTTAATATCCCTTACTGTATCCTTTCTTCATGCCGTTAGACTTTGAATAAATCACAAATTATTCTTTGTAAACAAATTTTTAAACAGGAATAAAGCTCAACAAAATCTGAGACAGTGTCATCTATGCAAGATTCTAGAGGACTAAAACTTTTATAGGAGTTTTTATAAGTTCTTGTCAGCACTTCCTATTTATTAAATGATTATATAATTGTGGTATGTATGTCACTTGATCCCCATTGGGAAAACCAAAACGCCCATTTTAGTTTAAATTGACTACAGAATGAGTGAATGCTATGGTAAAGGAATGCTTTCATTAGAATAACTAAAAAATATATTAATATATTCATAATGTATTAATTTTGATGCATTAATAAAAAAAACTATGGTTTATAAAGTTTTTCACAGTATTTTTTCTGAATACTCAGTGCTTAAGAGACTGTTTCTATATGAAGAGAAACTGGAATGAACATGAGCTGTTCAAATTCACGTGCAGCAAAAGACCAACTTATGCCTCATATCACAAACTGTAGAGTGTCATTAAATGACCCTTAGACATCTGATCATGTTTATTTCAATTGACTTCCTCTGAAAATCGTGTATTTAAGACAGTGAAGGAAAGAATATGCTGCTCTTGTTGGCACTTGAGGATCTGAACATCAACCGCATTATGTCTCACATCCTTATGTCACCTCATTCTGTTGTAAAACAAAGCCCTCTCCTTTATTCCATGGCTAAGCAAGACACTTGTTAAAAGATTGCTTGAACAATAATGTAACCCATTCAAGAGATGACAGACTCCGTGTCTGCATAGAGTAAAGGGAAATCTAACAACAGCACTGCCCTGCATTTCTTGGTACACGTCAGGTTTTCACCCTGGCTTCCTCATCTCATTTTACAGTATGTGTAGACTGGGAATGATTAGAATGACATAGACAGATATGACATGGGTCCACTGGTGTATTTTCTGCTCCAAAGTTCTAGACTGGCGCTTCTGTGACCACCTGTGTGGCTGCCTGTGTCTGGCTGCTTCTGGGCCTTTTGCTTTTTGTTTATCTCCCATGGGAAGTCCTCTATAGGAAGTGGGCTGGCAGGACTGCCCGACCCCTCTGGCGTGCTCTCAGGAGTTCCCTCAATAATCTCAATTCGAGGTGGATCCATCAAATCCATAATGCTGAAGGGTGCTGGCTCTGGTTGACACATCACCGACTTGTCCTGTGTACTTTGTCGAACAGACCAACTTGAGCCTGCTTGAATTCCTACAGACACTCTGTCATCTGTTTGTGTGGTACTGTCACTGCAAGGCTCCCGGCACAAAGTCCACATATTGTAGCACTGAGTGAAGTTGAAGAAGTTGCTGTTGAAAGTCTTCAATTCCCCGCAGACATCTCTTCGTAGCTCCGCCAACTCATAGCGCATTGCTGAGATTTCATCCTTCCACTGCATGTTGAAGGCTGCAACCATGTTAGCAGACTCTTTGAAAGCCTGAATGGCCTGAGGGACGGGTGGCTCAGAGGTGGCTATGGGCGTGGCTGAAGGAATCCTGTATGAAGGCGGAGATGCCGGTGGCACAGAGATGGCTGTTACAGTGGAGCTAGTACTGTGCTGGCTACGAGCAGCAGCAGTCTCCCTCTCCAGCCTTTCCAGCTCTGCATAGGCAGAGGAGCTAGCACCGTCATCATCCTCTATCATGTCGTCATTAAGTAAAGAGGTGCCATCCACAACATCATATCCCTCTGGAAGAAAAATTTGAATATGCAAACAGAAGGACATTCAAAGTGAAAGGAACAGCTGGAGTGTGATGTTATTTGGATTCTGGACTAGAAAATAAACACATATCTATGAAAACCTTACAGTATGTGAGTGACAAGTAATTTCAAAAATTTGTACAAGATCAGGTCCAATGATTTCCCATTTGTTCGTAAAGATGTATGGTTTAAATTAGGGATGAGCACCCAACATGGAATGGTGTGTGAGTAATTTAGGTCTACTTTCTTCTCTGAGACTTAAATTATAAGTGAGAAACCATGTCTGTTTTTGGTCATAGTCCATCTTGGTGGGATTTATGTTTCTGAAAGTTGCTTATAGCATCAGTACTATTTTTGAATGAATACTGTTTATATTTTTATGTTTTATATATACATGTTTATGTAGTGTTTTGTGCTTTGTGTAATAAAGCTAGTTTGTCCCAGATATAGTTTCCTGAATGTCTTAACTAAGATGGTAATAACTGTCAATAAACTCACATACTGTAGGCTTTTCACCATGTTTTTACACTGCCTTCTCAGTCATCTCAAGGCTTCTTTCCATCTTTTCACTGCACAGCACAGCAAAGAGTGGAATTAAACATTAAAAACACCAATCATCAAATGATGAATCCATTTTCTGAGAATCCTTTTCTGAAAACAAAATGCCTCTCAGTGAATTTGTGCCATTTTGTGCAAAAGAAAAGATGTAAAGGGAGTAGAAGAATCACAATCCACTGGGTCGAGAAGCAGATATGAACCCTATTGAACATATCAGGTCCAAGGTGGCTGATTAAACCATGTAGAGTAAGTAACCCAGTGAGGGGAGGGGTCACTCCCCCCTTCAGGGTTGCACCAGGGAGAGGCTGCAATCCCACAGTCAAAGACAGCTGACAGACTCAATGGTAAGGGTTAGACTTTGGCACATGTGGCCTTTTAAAAGAAATCAAATTTTCATGGAAAATATAAATAAACTTCAACACATGATTGGAGATGGTGGCAGTATGATAACAATCAGTGCTATTCT
This sequence comes from Helostoma temminkii, assembly GCA_900302695.1. Classification (NCBI taxonomy): domain Eukaryota; kingdom Metazoa; phylum Chordata; class Actinopteri; order Anabantiformes; family Helostomatidae; genus Helostoma; species Helostoma temminkii. The sequence continues at coordinate 8,264 of OMLM01006425.1, read as the reverse complement.
ATGGCTGCAATATAAAAACATTCCAAAATGTTTGGGAAGTACATCTCTCATATATTTACACTTACCCTGTGGTCTAAAAACACTTAAAATAGATACATGGTAAACAACTCACAAAAGCCAGGATCAACATGTTCATTATGTTCAGAGTTATCAAGGTTCAAAATAAATAAAAACATCTAGATTTTGTGAGTTGTTTAGAATCACGTTCGCTACTTACTATAGGATAACACGAGATATTTCTTGAAACTATATATAAAGATATAAACTCTATATATTATTTTTACTGAGAAGGCAGTGCAAAAACACACATATACATAGATATATGTATGCTTATCAACATTAAAATACCTGCAACAATCATCACTGATGCCTCCAGTTGTTCTTTCCCCCTGGTTATCCTTCAAGAGATGGATGGTCAAATGGAGAGGGGTTTGCTGCTCATCTGCCCTACGGCACATCATGGGATCCCTTCCCCATTCAAGGGCCCTCTAGCCTCACACAAGTTTAGTCCATAAACTGGTTACAATTCAATTATAAAATAGTGCTAACATAAAAAGCATGATTCCAGGATTCAATGTTTTCTTAACCTAGATAGCCTGGACTTTTTTTTCGTCATGGGGCTCAATAAAGTAAGTAAAAATAAAAAATAAAAAATAAAATTTTTTAAAATTTTAAGGCCACTATACCCACAGTGCAAAGAGAACACCAAAGGACACATATTATTTATAATATGGCTTGACTCGGAGGTGACTGTTCTGTATATAACTAATCACCATCCAGAAAAACCTTTCTGTGGTTTGCTATATTCATTATGCCATATGTATCATACAATGAACTGCTTGCTTCTAGCCCATATAGAGCTGACATATTTGGAGGGGAAAACTAAATGAGAGTTCAGCAAATAAGACGGTGGGATTGGAGAACACTCTTTTATCCACAGTACTTCTGTGACATCATAGAAATTAGAAAACCAACTGAAGATGAGAGGATTCCAAAAACGACAGAGGAGTCCAACCAAAAAGTCCAGATTGAACAAGAAAACAAAGCCCTCAAAGTGAGTAAAAGTACAAATGTCTCCAATATGTATCCAGATCCATTTACTTAAATAGTAAAAATCCAGGTGATTATTTTAAAAATGCACATAATTACAGAAAAAAAAGTTTCAATAGGGTTCATAGCTTTACTCTTGCAGGCAAACACCAAATGCAGTTAATGACGGAGTTACTACAAAGACTCTGCTTGCAGAAAGAACTTGCAATGGTCATTCTTGGAATATATTTCTTGCACTGTGTTGCACAAATTCTTGCTGCTGTATTAAAAATCAGCATGTCGTACAAATTAGTATTCAAGAGTCAATAAACAAAATTCTCTGAGAACAAAAATGTTTTCATAACATATTGCCATACATAGCTGTAGCTAAGAAATGTGAAATGTCAGCAATAAAATATAATTTGCTTAATTTGAAACTTGTTGAAGACAACAGTGATTACAAAATGTATAATTCTGCCATAACAATATCATAGGATTAGTTCATTAGTTAATTTTACTCAGCTGATTACAGAGTTTCATGCAACACAGTACAATACTGCAATATATGTAGTTCTTAAATGACAGGAGTACACCACCAGTGGACAGTTCCTTTGTGCAACCAGCACATGTATGTACATGTTTTGTAGTTTCTAGAACTTGATGACTTACCTTAAGATTTTTTTTTTATTATTTTATAGGTCAATTACAAGGTAAATTACAACTCATACGCCAATGTGTTGGTGCAACAGAGCAGAGGGAGGACAGGTGGAGGTTTGTCCATTGTATCAATTCATATATTCAAATACAACCTACCGCTCCCCTACCCCTGTTCCGTTTTGGACTTCATCCTTCCCTAAGCAACTCGCACACTTTGCACAACACATATATAACACCACAGTTTAACATGCTTAGGGTAGGACTTGTTCCTCTTAGGCATGCTATGTAATGTGGCTGTGCTGTGTTGTGATATTGTGTACTGTGAACATCAGTAGCCATCTCAGTGTTTATAATGTTACCCTCCCACCCTTATCCTAGTCTACAGCTTGGCAACAGCACAGGTGACCAATCAGGAGTTTGGCTTATGATGCATGAATCATGCAAAGTAACACAAACAAATCCATCTAAACAATCAGAAGTATGCAGAGGCAAAACCAAACAAACACACACACTATAGGTTCCAAATAAAATAACTGGAATCATTCAGCCCGACGTCTCTGAAGCTCAAGGGTTCCCCACTGTACATATGTAGGTATGTCAAGTTTGTGCTCATGTCTAGGATGTATGAGGATATGTAGTCTAAGCCCTCTCTCGTTTGGGGGGGGATTGTTTTACCTGTTGTGGATCTGAGAGTTGAAGTGACAGTGGAGGATGTCATTGAAGGCAAGCAGTCGTCATCTTGGGAATAACCAGCCTGTATTGCACGGAGGTAACTGTGGCTTCGAGTTCGGAACGAACCAGGCAGGTCCAAGGCCTCCATGGCCTGGGATTCTACTTCACTAAAAACGGACTCGCAAACTGACTCAAACTGGCCATTGATCTCAGTCTCACTCACCTGAGAGACAAAAACAGGAATAGCAGTCCTTAATTTTTCCTCTTCCTTTCTCTTTCTCACTTTGATTCTTCCCCTTTGCACAGCAAATATGAAGGAGTGTTAGCATAAGGAAATGCCACAGTCAATTCCGACCTTAAGCTGAATAAATGTCAAGATCAAATGGAAAAAAGGGCAGATAACAGATACAGATAAAACAGATAAAATAGTCATTTAGTGATATAAACAAACAAATCTCAAAACACATAAACAGTATAGTGTGTTGCTACATTGAACAACTAGGAAAATGCAGTTCTCTATCCTCTAAAGACCTGCAGACATCTATCTAAGACTGTTTCCGCCTAAGATCACAGATTTCTAGTGTTTGACAGTTTAAAAGGAGTACACACCTGACCATTACGTAGAGTGTGGGCAACACATTTAAAGACTGAATGTTGTCGCAAGTCCAGAAACTCTTGCGTGTTCTTGTGTCAAAACAGACATGGATGCCAACAGGCAGCTTGTACTTTTCATAAAAAGTTAAATTTGGATGGGGGAAAAAAAGACAAAACTCTTTTTGGGTGATATCCTAGATAGAGAGGCACAGACAATGCAGAATGTAGAACCTACATAGGAAAATGGACATAAAATAAGTATGTATTAAGAATCTAATTTCCGGTAAAGCTGTACTTACTCTAGGCCTCTCCTGGTTGTAATGTCATTGGTTGTCAGTGTCAGTGGTAAATATTAAAGATGTTTAAAAATAAATCTTTATAGGAACGACTGGGAGCAACTGGTCTTAAAATTAAAGACTGGAATCTTTCAATCTTTCAATGTACAGTCCTTAAGTGTGTGCAGGCCTGAATGTTAGCAGGGCTTCTGAAAATATTCTAAGTGTCTCTAGCTGACACAAGATTAATATGTAGACATAAAGATTGTGCAATAAAACTATGTCATTATAAAAATTAGCTATCTACTCAGTTTTGGCATATTCTCTCCTTTTGCGTTCTCTTTACAGATCTTATTTGTCTACCAAGGGTTCTCAAACCTGCTGCTAAAGGTCCACTTTGGATTGGTGTCTTCTAGCTTCTGACTGACTGAACACACCTGATCCACCTGATCATCAGTGGTGGAGCAAAGATCATCGATAAACTATAGTGTAATATTTGCATTATATATCATATTACATGTTGTGTATATATAACAAAGAGAAAATAAATAGAGCCAATTTAAATGAAACTAATATTGCTTTTTTCATATGACTTTATTTATCATACTAAATTATATCATAGGACAGAGCTTGGTTTTACTGTCTATTTAAAGCTTTTAGTATTTCTAAGCAGCATGTAAAATTTTGAAAAGACAAAATTTCTATTCTTGTAACTTGATCTAGAAGCTTGGTTGCTGACTGTCATAAATCTTCTTAAATGATCAACCATATCTTGTGCCATCATGGAGGTCCAAAACAGACTTGAATAACTGATCCAACTGTACAGTTTCATAACAGGATATAAAAAAGTACAAGTAAATATGGTCAAAAGATCTGAAAACGGTGGCGTAGGATGTGAGGTGAAAACTGGTAGCCCCAATCTCTTCTCATAATATAGTGCAAAAATTAAGGCCACGTAAGTCGGGTCAACACTGTATAGATTCCCACAGATTCTTATTAATCTGTAGTAAAATATAAATATAGTGTACTATGGACCTGTACATACCGAGTTATGTGATTGTTTTTACAAATTAACAGCCTACTGACTTTGGCACTTCGAAAATGTTTGGAACTAGACAATAGAGACACCCACTACTTTCTGATTCTTTGTAGAAGTTGCAGAGTGACACCTCTTACCTCATGTAGACAAACAAGCTATATACAGTGGTGTTGTTTTGAAGCCTATGTTCCCAACAACTTGTGGAAAGCACACACAAACAACATACATACATAAGTAGTTTGTTGTGTCATCAGTTTAAATCATGGTACATTATGTAGTGTAGCTAAATTGAGCTTCTATTTTGGGCAGCAAACATGTAATCTATAGCCACAGTGGAGCGTGTGGGCAAAAGTCCTATAGTAAATGGATGTTGATGTTCTGATGTTCTGTTGGCATCCAAATACACATGGGTGACCATTAATATACACAGGGGGCCTGCCTAAGTAAAGTCTGTATGGGAAACACTACACCTGCTGAATTTTAGCCCAGTTGGTTGTTTGGCATGCATTGTGAACAGGGTCTTGAAGAACCAACAATCCTGTTCCTGGATCACTGGTTGGATTTCTGGCATGTCCAAAATTTTGGCTTGCAGTGTAAGTAGTTCCTTGGTCTGAATTCCTGCATTATTCCAGTACCTTAGGGCTCTTCTTGTTCTGCTTCCATTGTAGAATGACAACTGTGTTCAGTTTTAAGTTACACTTGATTAGTCTGTCTGTAGCGGATTTAGACGTAAATTCTCAGTAAAAGCATCAAATCTTAGTCCAACACATTGCAGATTATTTATATCAGTTATTATATAAGTTAAGACATTTAAGGCAGCTTCTACAAAACATCATCAGCTGTGGACCTCCAATTTGGACACTTGTGTTCATGTTTTGTGTCTCTGCAATGCACTCTACAGAAAGCTAGTACATACAAAACTATTTAACGTAGGCGCTCATTCATCTCCAGGTGTTGCCTCTGTTCAATACATGTGTTTGAGACTCACCTGGCTGACGCAGCTAGCCTGACTGAGGGTGCTGACGGCGCGCATGTAGCTCTGGTTGCGAGAGCGGAAGGGCGGGGGATGAAAGGTGGTGGCAGGATCCAGTGTGACACTAGGGTGGGGTCGCATATCTCTTGTGGTTTGCAAGTGGTATCCCTGGCTGAACAAGGACAGGAGGTAGGGATAGAAATCATTGCACAATTCAGAAGACTCACATGGACCATTACTAGACCATATAATGATAATGACATTCTTTATTGATCCCCTTGGGGAAATTGTTGTTTGGACAGCTTTACATGATGATGTGATGTTGGCAGATGACTGGTCTATATGGAGGAATCCGCAGTACTAGCTAGCATCTGTGGGCCTTGCTTACCTTTTGTTTGGTGTGTGGTATATATCTAAAATCTGCTGCTTGAATGACTCATCTCTCAACACAATCTGAACTGCCGGGATCAACACTGAACTATTTTAAAGACTTGGTTGTTTTTGGTGTAGCTCCAATTTTCTTGCTTTATTGTATTCTCAACAAGGGCCTAAAATAAGAGGGCTTATTTGTTTTTGGACAAAAGTGGAAGTGATCAGATCCCCACTGAGGCTATGGTAATAAAAATAGCACTGAGCACTAAGGACATTGGATGCATTTTGCCTCCCCGTGTTCATAGAATCAGACTACATCTGAAAGCATTGCTTGAAAATAATCACAGAGAACACTATGCTCCATCAAAATAAGGTTAGTAAGAATGTGAAAGTGAAGCAGTAGCATTCACTGTGTTGCACTACTTTAAATGTTATGTAGTTTGTGCGGTTTACTAGGCATCAGGAAACATTCCTCAGTCTACACTGTGGTGGCCACCAGTTATGCACTCTATTTAAGTCTTTTGAATCACTGATTCCCATTGTTTTCACACACCACTTGACCATTGTAGTTACTTTCTTAACATGTTACTTTATATTTTCACATTTTTCATAAATGTGGACAAATACAAATTTATATCAAGGAGGGTGAAATAATATCATAAATATCTCACCTTACTAGCTGCAATATAATAACAAACAACAAAACAGCACCATAAACTATAGCCTCTAAAACAGCCCTAAAGTGGAATCAAAACTTCTTATTGCATTTATTATTCAACAACATATTTCTTGTTGTAATGCAAAGTAAAAATGTATTCGTGAGAATAAGACATACTCTGCATTTTGCTGTACTACTGATCAAACTTCCTACCTTAGATTTCTTATCATTGAGTATACATTAACACATTAGTCAGTAAATTCAGTGTATGACCACTCATATCACCACAAACCCAGGCACTTTTCAGCAGGCTCTCTTTGAGTCTGACATTGTATAAATGTGAGTGTTTTGACTTGTCAACAACATTGTGATAAGATGAGCTAATATTGACCTAGCAGTTGAAGAATGTCATAAACACAAAACCCAGGTAGCACTGAGAGACTCAGCAGAGAAGTACTTTACCTGATCTCTTGAAACAGTTATAGGTAAAATACCTAGCCAACAAACTTCATAAGTTAATAATGCAATTATAAATAAAGCCAACAACTGCAGCTGCTTGTCTTTAATGTCCAGACATACATAAAATAAAACTAACAAAAACAGGTCCTTTCAATTAGTTTTAACTTAAGTAAAATAAAAATCAGCTGGAGAGAGTAGACAGTTTTGACAAAATATAACACCTGCAGTTTATGTCAGCATGTGGTAACATGAAATATACAATTTAGGCAAAGTTGTTGGACTGTAACATTTTCAGCCAGGCAGTGTGCATCTATGCTCAGTTTGCCAAAAGTCATTTTTGTTATGCTTTTTTTGGGTTTACCCTAACAGCACACAATGTACACCTATGCACCCTCAGTGTGTATATGCAGTGGTCTACCATACTAAGCTAAATGATGCAGTACATGTATGGACTGTCAAAGCATGCTTTGTTTGGAAAGTGAGTGATATATACTGTACAATTATTAAATTGTTAAAACATGATATTGTCGTAGGCGTAACATTTGGGTTTTTATGTGCCATTGGTGATGTCACTCACAGGTTTCCAGTTTTACTGAAGCTTGAGAGAGAGCAGCAGTTTTATGAGGGCCTGAATCTTTTATTTTATACCATTGATTGCAACATTCTATGTTATGGAAAAATGGAATAAACCAAAATAAATACATAGATTTGACCTACCTTTGGGAGTCTAAATGGGGTCTGTGCATGGCTGATTTGAGGACAAGAGCATCAGGCCGAATGGCTTTCTGTGGGGAGGTCTTAGGGCTGGTGTCAGAATCGCCACTTTCATCATCAACCTCTCCCATAGCTTTGACATAGCTACTGCTGCGCATTCGCCGACATGGGATTTCCTCGTCCTTCTCACCTGGGTATCCACTCCACTCATCCTGGGGCACCTGTGGAAACACCAAACCACAACTACAAATTTCTACATACACATGCTCATTTATGAGATTATAACAAAATTTTATAATATAAAATACTGAAGCCCTACAGGAGTTTGTTAGTGTTACTGTTACGGTTCCCCCCTCCGACCAGCTGAGGCAGTGTCCCTGGAAGTCTCTGTATTTTGGTTTCCTTGTTTTGTTGTTTCACTCACTTCCAGGGGCATGTCTCGGCTGGCCGGAGTGAATTCAGGTGTGTGTTTTTAGCAGCTGTTTTGTGTTTAGTTAATCACTGTCTCTGTATTTAAGTTGGTCCTTTTTCAGTTTTTCATTGCTAGTGTGTCACATGTCTGCCTCGTACGATCCTTGTTCCTGTCACTCACCTTTTCCCCGACCTCTAGCTTTTTCGTCACGGTTCACATTAAGTGTTTAGCGTAGTCAGTTTGTTTGTTTCTGTTTTCTCGTTCGTATCGTTAGCTCCAGCACTTTGCTGTGATTTTGTTTTCTAGCTTATTCGTTCTCCAGCACTTTGCTGTGATTTTGTTTTCTAGTTTATTCGTTCCAGTGTTTAGCTGAGGTTTTCTTTGTTTAGTTAGTTAGTTAGTCAGTTAGT
>OMLM01006423.1:0-17515 GCA_900302695.1 Helostoma temminkii | reverse complement strand
TATATTATATTATATAAAAATATATTTTCAGATTCATAGATATGGTGCTCACCAAAAACCTAATTATCTGATTTCATTTTTGACAACTGGTTTGTGCTGTACTCATACAACACTTACAAGTCGAAAATACCCATATCTAAAATGTTTAATGCATCACATCAGGTCTGAACATCAAGGTGTATTCTGTAGACAAATTAAAATGAAAGGAGAGATTTATTGACATCTTGTGAAGCCTCATTACAGCTCATCGTCTGCTTCAAGGAATGCAGCAGTGAATTTATATTCTTTACTTGCTGCTCATGGCTGTTACTGTCCTGTCACAAAGAATCAAGATGTAAAATACACGCAAACATAGCTTTTATGAATTTAAACTCCCCTGCAGGAGAAAGGTTGATACATTGAATAGAGTGGAACAGAGCAGGTCAGTAATTCACTGACAGTTACGCTTGCTTTATTTTCAGCTGTCATCAGTAAGTCCAAAATTATGGTCTCGTGGATGCTGCCAAACCAGTTTTCCCACTAAATTAATTAGATAAGTTATTTCAACAACAACACTGTGGTTCTGTTTTCTCCACACTTCCTCTGAATGTCTGCCATGGTCTCGCAAGATGGTGTTAGAACAAACACATGGATTAATGGGTGTTTTTTATGTTCATAGAAATCATCAGCATGGTCATAACACCCATTCATTGCATGATTTTGACCTTGTAACACATTATAAAGCAATTTCTTAGCAAGCCTTAGCGACATCCTTTAGGGATGCACACACATACGATCTAAATAAAAAGTTGCCGTATTTACATGTGCACAAATATGTTTCTAACAACAACACAGAGTGATTAATCAGAGTGTGCTGCTTTTTGGTGTTGCGTGTTACTTATCTTTTAGTACAAATCACAGTTTTACTCAGGTTACAGTTAACTACTAGAGATAAAGTGTTACCTTTAATTTTATCCCACGATAGCTGAATGTTTGACCTTCAGTACATTTTATATTAAATAATCTCCTTTCTGCCTTCCCTCTTTTGTTATTGCCCTTTTCACAGGTCCTGTGGTAATTCATTGGGCGATTTGAGAACACTACTTCTGTTCATATTTACCCCTGTGTACTATGGCTTTTTATTCCTATGTGATGATGAAAAATGTTCGTGTAGGAATTGAAGCCATTATACACATGGTGAGAGAGCAACGTGACAGAAGCATGACAGAAGTGAGAGCTCCTCGCTGTGTGCTCGACAGAGACTAACATATGGTTGGATAAATGTAACTGTCTTCTTTTGAATGTTTCCCTGTAGTAAAGATACATTTATGCTCATCTTTCAAATGATGAGTGAGCTCACTGAAGTGCTGATCTGTAGACAAAAAATGAAGTCAGACTTTGTTGTGTGTGCACCTGTTTTTGCCTCCAGGCACAAGCAGCTTCCACTCTTTCCAGTGTTTGATGCATGTGGTGACAGCTGCAGTCCGCAGGGATGGAAGTTGGAACATTTGCAAAACATGTCATGAGCAAAAGAAGAAAAGATCAAGGAGAGACCAATACAGATCTTTAATAATCATCTATAAGGAGGCACTTAGTGAACCACTTTACAACTTGCAAGAGTCACTGCACTTTCCTTTCTTCTCATTCTGATTCTTTTGCACATTATTAAAATAAAACTTTGACATGATGTATTACACAAAACAATAATCTACCTACAATACTATACAATATAAGATACATACAGTATAAACATGATAAAGCACCTTTGTTGTTCTAGTACATATATTTATAATTAAACAGTTGGAGTTACAGACACAGATGGTTGAGTTTGTGATTTGTGTGTGGTATTATCAGTGCATGGGAAGAACTCCGAATACAGGTCCTAGGACTGTGATGTCCTTGTATGCGCCTGAGTTTATACATTGGAAGTTTTCCTAATTTTGTGTTCTATCAGTCTATATATGAAGTACATGGATGGTTTACACAGTATCTTTTATAAACTACAGAGAACCAGTAAAAACAGTCGGATGAATGTACCGTGACTGCTACAGATCTGTCAGAGGACACTGGCATTCACATTACAATAAAACACAAAGTAGCACCAGGTAATGTTTATACAAAAGGCTAATATGATGAATGTCAATGCAGTACAGTAAAGTTAAAAAATAATACAAAATGTATATGTTGGAAGCATGTACACAAGGTGCACAGACAATAGTCCACGTCAGATGTAACATTAACGGTCCTTTTGTAGAAAGACTTAAACTGATAAAATGATGTTATGAATGCAAAATGAACATGCATCTCTTAGAAAAACATATTTTACTCTGTTTTCAAGTATTTTCTCTTTCTCTCTGTTATGTAAATGCAATAGCATCTCTGAAACAGATAATGTACAAAAAAGGAAAAGCAGAAAAAAGTCCAACGATTTTCCCTAATAGCATATTGATTTTTGTCCCAAAATTAATATCTTCCATTCGTCCTCACATTTGTGTAATAAAAACACACATACAAAGAAGACATAAAGTGACTATGTAAGTATTTAAAGATAGAATTTCACAGAAAAGAGCTGTGCAATCTCATTCACCATAATGAATTTTCTTAAACATTTATAAGTGAAATTTACAGTCTTTTATTCACAGATCCCTCAAACGCCGTTCAGTTAATAGATTCTGACGTGTCCTTCCTTAAAGGAATCTTAAAGCTAGTGAGTTTTTGGCCAAACAGCTGGCTTAGGAGGTGGTTCTGGGACTCTGCTGTCCTGTAGGAATGGCTCTCCATTGACCTAACCCCCATCTTTGGTCTAGATTTATTCAAAGAATTGTTCATGGAAATTGGAGACACTTTAGAAATAGGGGAATGCAAAGGCCGCCCCAGAGGTCCCTTTTTGGCTTTATAATCCCCATTTAATGGGCTAACAAGCTCAGCTTTCCTTGGAGTACAGCTATCTAGCAAACCTCTTTTTGACTGCAAAGCCAAGTTTGACATTTTACACTTAGTAACTATTTTGTTGCTCACAACATCATCCTGTACTGAAGACAACACAGCGTAGTCGTTGGGTCCATCTGACTTTCTTTGCAGAGAGGAATTTGCACACTTGCTTGGGCGAAATTTCTTTTTGGCCCTGGAGTCAAAGTTCTCTTGTGTGGCTGGAGGGGAAACCCTTTGCAGGCTGTGGGGAGATTTCATTTCCTTCCTCTTCTTCTGTGGTCTCAGAGATTCTTTGTCTTCATTTGAGACCGAAGCATTGAGGGAAACTTTGGAGTGGAGGACTGGCGTTGATTCAGTAGCCTTTGTGCTGTTAGATGTATTGCTGTTTTTAGGGCTGTCAGTCGTTTTGGCCGGGTCAACTTTATCTGTCTCCTGAATACCGACCAGCTCAGCGCTGTGCGATACAGTTTGCTGTTTGTGATCATTAAAGGACGTGTGATGCCACTGCTCATCGTCCAGCTGCTGATCTGTAATGTCACACGCTAAATCATCTTTTGCTGACTCAAGTGTTTTCGCAATGATTTGACTTTTTCTTTCGCTGACAAAAGGGTCCTCACTGGGTGGAAGTGTGTCTGTTTTTTCTTCAGTGTCAGCTGTGTCACCTTCAGCAGAGCCTTCCACAGCTTTAATAATCTCCTCCCCTACACTTCTACTCTCTTTAGGTGCTGACCTTGAGGTTGTCTCTGTTCTAATGCAAACTGACTCATTCTCCTCCTTCACATCACATGGTTCAATAATTGATTTTACATTGCCTTCTTTATTAAGATTAGGTACGGAAGCTGGGTCAATTTCCTCTTTCTTCGGTGTGGCTGACTCCGATGAGCCCATATGAATACACTTCTCCAACTCTACGAGTAGCTCAGTGTAGTCCTCAGCCATGTCCTCGGTCTTCACATTTGTACTATTTGTGTCATTGTGGTATTCATTTGCGATTGTTTGTGTGGAGTCATCTGCCGTGGACACAGAGGGTTTTGAAGACTGTGTATCAGAGTTTTGATTTAAGTGCAGTGAGCTTACGCTGGCAATGCCACTGTCTGAACTATTTTCTTGTAGGCTGTCAGAGAATGTTCTCCTCTTCTTACTTGCAGGTGAATCACTTTCATCTTCTCTGGACGCAGATGCTTTGACAGGTCTGAGAACACCTCGGAACTTAAAAATTTTGTTCCCCCCTGACAGGTGCTTTTCCATGTGACGATCAAACTGTTCCTTTTTAGAGAAGGTATAGTTGCAGGTGCTGCAGATAAAGGATTTTTTTATCACATGCATGACGTCAGCACAGAGCTCGCAGGTGTAAAGGGTGGTGTGTTTTGAATCTAGCTCCTCCACCTCCTCGTGTGCTCTCTTAAGGTGCTCTTTAAGTGCCTGGGCCTCCTGATAAGAGACAGGGCATTTGTGACACAGGAAAATCTTTTCCAAATTGTGAACCACTAAATGTCTCTGGAGTTTGAATGGTTTGGGAAATTGTTTACCACAGTGGTGGCAGTCTCTTGAGGGGTCTTTGCAGTTGGGATGCATCTCTACAATTTTAGGTGTTTCTGTTTTGTGGAGCACCTCAAACGGAGTTAACGTGCTCTGCTTCCCACCTGCACCACTACTGTTCTTAGTTTTGTGAATTTTTGGCTCAGTCAGCTCTGAGGTTTTCATCTCTCCAATGGCGCTGTCTGCAGTGACACCTTTTTCCTGATCTTTAGTGGCTTTGTTGGACTCTCTGTTGGCTTTGCTCGGGCGGTGCTGCATAATTGAGGTGATAAAGTTCTTCACAGCTGTCTCCTGCATGAAGCAGCCTGGGATGTCTAACATGGAGCCTTGAGTCTGACCCCTCCGGGCAAACTGAGTGGCATGCTCACGTAAATGTTCATTGTACATCCACACATCTGATATCTCCTTCAAGCACATTCCACAGGTCCAGATACCTGTCTTGTTTTTTGCATGTTTCTCCCTCAGATGGTCTCTCAGTTGTTCCCTGGAGCTGAATTTGCGCTGGACACACATGTAGCAGGTTGGAGGTGGAGAGGGGTTGTGGGACAACTTGTGAAAGTTCAGCTCGCCTAGGGTAAGAAACCAAGTGAAGCACACTTTGCACTTGTACTGCTTATCTTTGACCTTTATTCCAGCATCTTGTCGTTTCCTGCCTCGTCGCTCTGTTACATTCTTGGACTTCTCATCCTCCCTGTTCTCCACATCAACAGCTGCAGCAGGAAGAGCCACTGGGATTTCTTTACTACAATCAAAAAACTGAATCTCAGGAAGCTGAAACGTGGTGTTGATGTTTTGGATGTCAATACTGTGGAAGGGTTGGACATTCTCTGTGACACGTGGCTCCACAGAGTATGGAGCAGAAGACAAGGGCACAGGGCAAGGTGTGCTTGGCACTTCGGGTTTGGAGGTGCTGCTGTCAGAGGTCACTGTTGAGCCTGTGTCAAAGCAGCTGAAGTCACTTGAGCCACTCCATTCAATTGAGGATTTATCAATGGTGCTCTCAAGTGGATTTATGAGGCTGTTGTCAAGCTCTTTAAAATTCTCATGAACATCCTCTTCACTTATCTCACTTTGTTTAACATCTGACAGAGGCTTGGCATCAGCTTTCAATGTGCTGTTGTGGCACATATTCAACATGATGGCATCATCAAGAGATATGGTCTCATATTCACAGTGGTTAGTTTGATCGTTAGTGAATGTCTGCGCTGCTTGGATTTCCATGTAATGATCTTTATGTTGCATGAAGGTTTCTGAAGAAGGATAATCCTGAGTCACATTTAAGTCGTGCAACGGCTTATGTCTTTTGTTTCTTTTGCTGTAAACTCTTGGGCACTTTTTCCTTTTTGCCTCCTCATCTCTAGGGAACAGCTGTGAGAATGTGGTGTCGTCGTCAAGTAAGGCCTTCAGATCTGGACTTATGCTGGGAGGACTGAGAGGGGAAGAATTCAGACAGGAGAGAGGATGGATCCTGTCTGCAGGGCCACAGGTTTTCTCACATTTTATCTCAACTGCCACTTTTCTTAGAATATCCTGGGCAGGGGTCTCTTGTGATCCTTTCTGATCATACATCTCTTCCACAGCACCCACAGTCTTTCTGGAATCATCACTGTCTCTGATTATATTCTTGTCTGCAGATGCAGCACTTTCCACAATATTATCAGTACATACTTGCCCATTTGCCATCTCTGTCATGTCTATACATTTCATTTCCTCCATAACAGTGATTTGATTTATTTCCACGGTTTCATTAAGCACATTTGTCTCTGTCGTTGGAGGTTGAGATGTATCGTCAAAGCCAGAGTCCGAAGTCAAAGTGCAAGGGAATTCCTCTGTTCCAGTAACATCTCTGTCATTGATTTTCACCTGGTCCTCGAGAGATTGGTGGTGCCCTTGTAGTCCGCTGCTTTTGAATTTGGGAGTTATAGCTTGGAGTATGTCTGTTTTTAATATATTCAGAATCTCGTCAGAGAAGGGGTTGGGCTTTATGTTTGCCTCATTTTTGTTCTTTCTAGCTTTGTTGTTCTTCTTCGCTTTTGTTGGCAGCAGAGGGTTTTGATGGCCTATTTCATCCACTGCTACTGCACTTGTCTCAGTTGCCATTTCCTCCAGGACTGACTCAGTCTCTGCTGCTTTAGATATCAGAGTGCTACTTGTCTCAGCCAGCTCATCTATTTTTGTTGGGTAACAGGTCTGTGAATCATCTTTATGTCCTTTCTCTGTAGTTTGGGATGCTTCATAAATAAGCATAGTTCCCTGATGATTTGATGTGTTCTGCGGGCCAATGTGTTTTTCAGCTCTGACCAAATGTTTCATGGCCTTATGTCTCTTTAACCCTGGCACAGTCCTGAAACACATGAAACAGATTTCACAGAGCACTTTCCCTTGTTGAGTGCTGCTCTGTGTCCTTTGTTGTGACATTTCTTTGTGTATTTGGTAAGTTGTTGAACCCTGGCCAGTCTCTATTGTTGGTTGCTTCTCTGGTAAATCTGATTGAAGAGGCATTTTTTCATTTTCACAGATGACGAGTTGCTTAGGAGTGGGTGGACCATCTGAAATGTCTGTTTTTAAGACTGTACTGTCCTCGGCCAAAGCTTTATGAGAATCTAAATTTACTGATTCAACCTTTCCCTGCAGGTCATCACAAATATTCAAATGCTCAACGGGTTCAAATGGATCATGGCAAATCTTCAAGTCATTCTTTACATTACCAGCTGATGAGTTTGTGCTTTTGATTTCAGGTGGGTGACCTGAAAAGCATGTGAATTTCATACTCTGCGGGAGCACCAGTGCTTCATCTGATAAGTTTAGTTTAACTGCAGGGTCTGAGTTGAATGATACCACTGTCTCTGTTTTGTTGAAAATCAGTGCAGGGTTAATGCTTAGATCGCATGGTTCATCTCTGGAGCTCTGCTTGATGTCTGAATTCTCTTCAGGTTTACTGGCTGGTGAAATTGGTATGTAGTCATATTGATTCACTTGTGGATGTTCATCTGAGATGCTGTTGTAGTTGAGGGGGCTAAGCTTGAAATCATACATTGGATCTCTGTTTTCAATGCCCTCCGATACCGCTGGTGGTTCTGCTGTGTTGGTCACAGAATGTGGAGAGTGATTGTTGATTTCAGAGGTGGGGATTTTACACTCTATGTCTCCCAAGTCCAGATGAGTTGAGTTTATTAAAGGATACTCCATCTCAGCTGTTGTGCTTAATTGTTCACTGCTGTTTAAAGCCTCACTGACACTTTGGTTCTCATCTTTATTGATGGGGGATTTCACATTTTGAATTGAGCTTAGATTAGTAGACGTATTATTACATTTGCCTTGCGACTGACATGAACTCTCTCCAACGTCCAATATCTGTATGGGTGGTTGAGGAGAGGTTGACGAAAAAGGACTGGTTGATGGAGCAGTGTTTAGGAAAAGGCAGTGATCTTGTTCTGCCTCCTTACTGCATGGTGAGTTTTGGTGACTTGCCATGAAATCGACAGGAAGTCGTTCTTTAATGTCCTGGACATTTAAAATGTCTTCTTGTTTCTCAGTGGTGTCAAAGGCAAGATCTGTTTCTGGTTTCAACAAGTCATTTAATGGAGTAACTTTGTAGGAATCGTTCTCAATAATACAGTCAGACTGTGAAAGAATCAACACACTCTGTCTCTCTACTGACTGTGTATTTTGGAACGGTGAGACAGGGCTGGTATTCTGTGTATTGATTTCTCCTAGTATTGGACTGCATGGCTTGTCTGTGGTAACAATCTCCACCGACATATCAGTTGCTGGACTTGCAGCGTAAAACTTCATAGGGCTACCATTTTTAATGGGAGAAAGTTCAATCAAATTATCGGGTTTTGCTATTTCAGCTGTTCCCATCAATTTGTCTGAGTGATCCACTTTCAATTTACCATCATGCGATGAAGCAATGTCTCCGGCATCCTCGTGGTTATCTGTGATTTGTTCTTGCAGTGCTGCTTTCGTCACATCTGCCATTTTGTCACCACTGTCTCGAGGTGGGTCAGTTGGCACTTGTGACAAAGAATGACCAGTGATTCCTTTCACTGCCTCTGCCTCCTCATAGCCATCTGTTGTCAAAAGTTCTTGGTCATCACTATTATTTTTAAACAACTGACTTAGACTGTCATCTGTATTATTGTTGCCACTAGACTCCTCAACCACATATGGGTCATGTGTCATCATACTTGAACAGTGAGCAGGCTCAATGAAATTCTTAGTGATATCCTCCTTTGGTGTGACTATAGTTGCAGTTTGCCTATCATTGTTTTCTAAGGGCTCACTTGGCTGTGATGAAATTGGCTGGTTTCCATTGACTGTGGGGTCAGTGCTGTTGGTGAGAGATGACTGTGACTCATTCACAATGAATGCAATATCATCCTTCCGCTCATTGATATTTCGAGGTGATAATATATTCTCCTTCCTGGTAATTGCTTCCTTTTCACAATGATCTCCTTTCTCAGCTCCATCAGCTGCCTGACATTCAATTTCTTGATGTTGTTGACTTGTGAGAGAGGTGACATTCACCTCCTTGGATTTTGATATAATGGGTTCTTTTTTGAATATAGAGTCTGAAATCACTTCCAGGCTTTTCATGAGGTTTTCTGTGTATTTCTTCTGTTCTAAAATATCTTCTTTTGTTTCTACAGGAGCCTCTTTTTCAGCATTTGTTGTCTCAGATTTTCGGTGAAGGAGCTGTGCATCTTCGATATGGGAAGCTGTGCCAATCAAATTTGGTGCGTCATCTTCTTTCTCAGTAAAATGTTCAAGTGCTCCTGGCTCATTGTTAAGTGGAGTATGAGGACTGTGGTGAGCACCCATTAGTTCAAACTGGAACGGACTGGACCACGGAAGTCCTGATTCAGTGAACGGCTCTGAATTTATTCTGGTCACTGGCATGTCTATTGTTTGCACAGGACACCTCACACCCAGACCGGTGCCTTCACTCTCTGACTCGTCACCCAGACGTAAAGGTGAAAATTTGCTCATCTGCAAGTGCTTGGGGGGATTCTGAGCTAGTAATGGTGGCCTTTCCAACTTCGTTGTCTGCAGCTGGTTTTCTAGCTCATTCACTATTCTCTTTATCTCTAGCTCATCCTCTGATGCACAGCTGTTGAGATTTGCACTGTAGTCAATAATTTTTTCTGGCAGAGACAAAGGAACATGATTATAATCTGTTTTCTTTTCATTTGATTTTTCAGAGTTTCCTTTGTACTGAGATATCTCATCTGATAACATTGGGCTAAATCTAAGGTTCCAGTCTCTTTGTTCCAGAAAAGGAGAGAAGGATGACACAAACTCTTCCTTTTTATCGACTGTGTTTTCTATTGAATGGAAACCCTCCTTCTGAATTGGCATATCAGAGTAAATGCCAGTGTCAAATCCTGTGAGGTCACCAAACATTGACGAGGTGTCAAATGAAAGTGGGGATTTCATAAGACCCTGTTCCTGATCCATAGGGTAGGGCATAAGGTGGAGCTCATCTTTTTGTATCAAGGGGCCTTGGCTTTCAGATGGAGAAAGACACACCTCATCCATCAAAGACGTGCAAAGAGATGCAGGCTTGTGTGTGTCTAGGTCATTGACTGAAGCATCCTTTACCATGCAGACACTGTCACTCTGTTTATCAAATGTAGTACTGTCTGATAGCTCTGGCTGTGCGACTTGGGGCCCTTCTATTTGGTGGCCCTTTGTGCTTCTGTCAGTAATGAAATCAGTTTTTTTGCTGATGGTAGAGGAATGTAAATCAAGCTGCAGTGGTTTGTTTTCTGTACTGCTACACTGTGTTGGTTCTTTGGTGCACAAGCTGTTGGTTCTCTGTAGGGTGTTTTTGTCTGAACTGACTGTTGTACTGGTTTCTTTTCTGTGAGATGTCAGCTTCTCTCTTGATTTTGCATGAGAACCTCTGCTTTTTTCAAAGTTTTTCATTGTATCTTTTGCTTTTTCTGAGGATGACACTGGATCAGAAACTTCGGGATTTAAATGGTACTTCTGTGGATCCTCAGTACTGTCTTTGCCTTCAGAAAGAATGGCTTTGTCAGTATTATACTTCTTGACAGATTTAGTGAATGTTAGTGCTAGTGTGCTGGACTCTTTACATAACTTCTGCAGGGAGGACCTTTCGTACGTTTTCTGCTCTGGAGACTCTTTCTTTATGATGTCTGTCTTCTTCTCACAGTCTGAGTCAGTACGGTCAGTGCTTTTGGGGCTGTTGATACTATCGCTTGAAACACTCACAGATGTACTGAGTTCACTGCTTGTGGATGACCTGCTACCCCTCCTTCTGAGCCTTTGGTGAGAACCATGTTTCTCAGGCGAGAGAGAAACTTCCTCGCTTTTTTTCACCTCAAAACACTCCTTTGACTCATGTCTCCATGCTGCCTGGTCCCTCTCACTCCTAGCTCTCCATTTGCACTCCTTAGTGTATGTATATTTACAGCGACTGCTTTGATTTAGTCTGCCTTGGCTTGCTATCTTTACAGGCTCACATTCATCATCTGAGTCTGAAACATAGTCATATTCTACAAATGCAGGGTTTTGGACAGTGGGAGGCAGTCTCTCCATCACCAAGGAGAACTGGAGATTTTTGGTACCTTTAACATGGAGCTTATGGAGCTTATTTTTCTGCTGAACTATTTTGTGAATAAGTTCTTTGCTCCAGGTACCCCCTCCAGTGTTTTTCCTCTTGCTCTCTTTTACTGCTGTTCTTGAGGTTGGTGATGTAGAGGCCTGTGAGGGTGTTGACCCTCGAAGTGCAGAGCTGTCCTGATAGCTTTTAACACCACATCGCTCAGAAAACTTGCTTGATAAGAGAAACCTTTGTGTACTTGTATTTTCGTCCTCACTCTTGCACAGTTTTCTTGCCTCTTTCCCTTTGCTGTCTTGTTCCCTTGTCTTCTCCCTTGAAGCATTTCTTGAATTTTTATGAGAGACTTCTGTTTTTATGTTAATTTTTTCATCTTGTTCCAAATTTAGTGATATTTTCTCAAGTTTGCTTTCTGTGTACTGTTTATCTGTCTCAGAGCTATCCACATCAGAGTCATAAAAATACTTTCCCTGTGTGAAAGACCTGTCGTGATCTGCTGTTTGCTTATTTTTGCTCTCAAATGCCAGGGATTCTTTGTTTTTCTGACACTGTTTGCTTGATGTTGCTTTGACAGTGGTAAGGTCATCATCAGCAAATGCATCAATAAAGCTGCTGTCTATCTCTGCATTGTCTGATTGATAGCCCAGACCATTCAAGGCCTCTGTGATTAGGCTGTCTAACTTGGCATCCTCCATTTCTAAGTCAGGGAGGTTCCCAGAACTTGAGAATAAGTTGAGTTTCATTGGATCATCCTTAGTGTCTCCTTTTGTTTCACTATCAGATATCAGCTCTCCATTTTTATTGAGGCCCAGTAGAGACAGGTGAAGGTCTGATGGGCACCTCATCATTGAAACATTTGATGCCGATGACACTACTTTTGCTGGTTCCACATGGAACTTTCTGCTGTCCTCCATCTTTGATATGTCTTTGAGGTCATTTTGTGCAAACGCATGTTGAGTACAGTATGTCTTATGGCCTAGAAATGAAGCCAGGTTATGGAAATTCTGATCACACTGCTTGCATGTCAATAGCACATCTAACTGGTCAAGATTTGCTGTGGCTAGTGAGGAGGCTAACAGCTGATGTGCAGAGTATGGTGGTGGAGGCTGGTGATGCTCCATCCCAAAACTGTCAACATAACCTTTGTTTCCCTCAATGGTTGTCTTTGGATGTGTGCTGTTTTGCATGTAGCTCATCATTTCATCTTTGGCTCTGTCTGGTGCATAAGGAAGGTTGCGTGAGGCATCAGATTGAAACTGGTGAGGGTGAGTGCTAAGGTGATCTGAAGGTAACTGAGTTTTTGGTGGGGGCTGGTGATAAAATGTGTGAGGGGGTGCTGGCTTTGACACTTGACTGTCCTCTGAACTGATGTTAACAGGACTGGTGGATGCTGGGGAGAGGGAAGAGCAGGTGCTACTAGATGCGGGGTTATGAACCGGGGAGGGCAAAGGGGATTCATAAGGTGATACCATCATAAGTCCTATAGGTGGGACCTGTAATGGTGGATAGCTGTAGTTTCTTGATGCAGCTGAAAGAGACTGGTTCAGTCCGAAGTACACTGCCTTATTTTTGGACTCACATACTTGTGCATGACTCATCTCTACTTTAAAAGTTGAGACAGTATTACTGCTGTGTTTTACAGTCTCCTGTCTTTGGCTTGTAAACCCATCACCAATTCTGCTGTTCTGAAATGAACTGAGGTTTTTCAGTGAGCTATGTTTATGTGATTTATTATCATTTTGCCAGTCAGAGGGGGCAACCATGTAAGCCAATTTTTGATTGCTTGTTTGCCTAGATAACTCTATTCTGTTGTGGTTCTGCATGGCAGAATTTGGTCGTATTTGCTGCCAGGGCATTCGGCTGCTTTTAGATGAATTTGGCCTTTGATCAAGTGCTGACTGATTCTGAAACTGAAACCTGTCATTCATGTCAGTATACTGAACGGTATTTTGATCAGCTGGTGAAAATGTCTTATTAGGGCCCTCCCAGGAGCGCTGTAATCTGTTTAGAACTTCATTATTAATGTTTTTATCAAAAGACATTGAACCTGTTTGAATGTTATTGACTGGAGGGCTGTCAAATGTTTTGTTGGAAAAGTGCATTTGGGAGCCTGCACCTTGTGGCATATTTCTTGCATGGTGCACACTTCCTTGTATAAGTGTTCTTTGGTTGGCATCTGTGTCTTTTGGATGACAGTTTCTCTTACTCCCAGATGTGATGGCTGCATCCCTATTGTCTGCCTGTCCATTAGGATCTGTGCTCTCAGGCAGAGCAGTCTTCCCCTGCTCTGACTGCTGTGAGATGGAGCCAGAGCTGTCACTGCTGGTTGAGTCCTCACTCAGATTCCTGGGACACTGGACAGATGATGCTACCCCCTGAATAAACTGCGACTGTGGAGCATGAGGAAAAGAGCTTCTATCCTCTGACCGCTGCTCATTACTGAACTGAGTGTTGTTCTGAGCAATGTTTTGCCCTTCTCCAGGTGCAAAGGAAAAGGAGTTGTGGGTCACATGAACAGAACTTAGGTTAGAGTCTGTAAAGTCTTGGGATGGGGTGTTCTGTTCACAGGGAAAAGAGTCAGAGGCCGATTCTTCCAGAAAATGATATCCATATTGAAAAGGACCAGGCACAAAGGCTTTATTGGCTTCTGTAAGAGAAGTGGATTTCTGCGATGAAACTCCAAAATTAGCACCATTAAAAGTCCTTTCAGGAGACTGCCATGCAGTAGAGCCAGTCAGCTGAAAATCAGCCAAAACCACCTGGCTGCCAGGCTGTGTACTGTTGTTCTCCATCGAAGCGGGCTGCGGCTGCTGTGGCAGGGGTGGAAGTGGATGGGATGATGTTCCACTTGAGGAACCCAGTGCCTGTGAGGTATAGCTTGGGGAGGTAATGTTAGAGGAGGCCTCCTGAAAGCAGCGGCTATAGTTGAGCTCTCCTTGCTGTAGCTCAGCCTCTCTCTCTGGTATACTGGGAACGTGGAATCTGTAGCTGCCCGAGACTGGGCCACGAGTGGTCTCCAACGTCTTGGGTGGTGAAACCTTCTGCTGTGGGTATGCAATACCAATTGTGGGGTTGGAGCGTGAATTTGTAATGCTAAGTCTGTACAGCTGCTGTGGGTTGCCACGCTCTGTTTTTCCTGACCGCTTCCCCTTCTCTCGGCTGCGGCCCTTTCCGCTCGGTGACTGGGGACTGCCTTTGCCACTTGACCAAGTCCTGTCAATGGCAAATTTTGATCTGTTCTGAAGTGATTTGAAGTCAATCTTCCCTGCCTGCTGTGGACGTATGACAGCCTCACGCTGCTGAGGACAGTCCCTTTCCTTCTCTAGTTTTTCAACTTTGGCCCCTCTGCTGGTGGCTCTAGCCTCAGTGCCTGTGTGTGAAAAGTGTTCTGAAGACTCCTTTGTGGTTTTGTCACTCTGCTTTTCCAGCGACGTCCCCTCATCCTGCAGTTTGGACTCAGCGTCCACCTCTTTGACAGCATGCATTCGCTGAGTCTCTCCTGCCATGGTGCACAATGCGTGCTGTAAAAGCCTGGTCCTCAGAAATGTGATCTGGGAGACAGGGGCATTGTCTTCTGTGTTGTACAAATCAGTAAAGATCCAGTGGCAGGAACTGCAGGGATAGGGCTGCTCGCTGAAGGCTCATCTCTTCACCCTCATTGTTAACCTCCAATCTGGCATCAGAGCAAAGCTGACCTGAAAGCAAGAAAGAATAGGGGATTAGATGACAAGCTTTTGCTGTGTAACTAAAAAAAATATGAAAATGATATGATTATAACAAATGATTTTCATATACAATCTGACATTCCACACATCAAACATGCTTAACAGCATTCATAACAAATCACATATTTTTAAAATGAGAAAAATCATCCTTTAGGTTTTAGTATGGAAAAAAGAAATGTGAGTGTCTACATGAAATATATCAATATCAATATATCAAAGTTAATTTCACAAGCAGTTTCAACAACACATTTAAGTACTATTTTCTGCCAGCAGAGAGCACTATTGCAGCATTGCTGAGTGGTGCTATCACTTCACAAAGAACCAGTGAAAACAAATGGGAATTTTTAAATTCTTCCAAGCTCACACGTCAAGTCATGGAGATACATTTTAAACAAGTAAATACAGTTTCATCTGAGTGTTGGATACTTGCTTTACAACTGTGAATTGATGACTACACAAGCATCATAATCAAAATCCTTCATATAATCACACACTAAGAAACATGTTTGGTCTTGAGGTGAAGAAGCTCGCTAGAGTGCTATGGATGAGAAAAATACAGTATATAGATCCAAAAAGCAGTGCCAGTAAATGAATCACAGGTTCCTTAGGAGAAGAGGCACAATGCCACAGTGTTCTATTGCTGCACAGGGCTGCAGGTTTAGATCATGGAGGAATATCAGGGATTAGTCAGCCATTAGACAGTGAGAACTATGGGCAAACTGACATTTGTTACTTTTCCTCAGACATCCCAGACACTTCTCATGTCGCAGTTTATTTTGGCCCTCCACTGCTTCTGCTTCTTTTCAGGTCAGACCAAATGAAACTTGGAGTTAGCACCGAAATGCAATTTCTAGGCTTGGTAACCAAACTTCCATCCTGCCTTCTTGTCTGTTTCCTTGGTTATTACTGAATGCAAATGTTTGGGGGTTTGCCAAAGGATTTTAGTTCAAGCCTCTGTTTTGGCTACCATCCAGCCTGCTGAAGGCTTTTTGAGCAAGATACATGTGCACTTTTAGGGTTTTCTTGTGGTTTCCTGTGGTTGTGGACCTTAACCTAACATGGGAGCAGTGAGTAAAAACTGTAGAATTAAATTAGAATATTACTGTATGACAATCTGTGAGCACTTTGAATTACTGTAGGTCTCTGTCACTGGTAATGCCTCACATGACGTACAGCTTGATACTCCCCTGCACCATATATGCAAAGATTAAAAGATGCTTTAAAAATGTCCAAGAAAACTATAGCCTAATCAATCTCTCAAGAGATTTTTTTTTGTTTGGCAACCACAGGGTCATTTTAAAACCAGCACATGATTTTGTTTCCATTCTAAATTCCTAAAAGCCTCCCCATCAGTCCAAAGATTATATATATATATATAATATATGAATATAATATTATATTATATCAGTATGTTAAGTTATGTAAAGAGCCCTTTGTTATACAACCACATTTTGCCAACAATTTTTCATTTTTAAGCACCTTGAGACTTTTTGGGGTGTCCAAGGTTTGATTGTTCTGTTCAAAAAGACACCAAATTTCTTGAGGAAAATGTCTCGCTCCCTGGTGTGTTGGATGCTTTCCTTTGTAAATGAGGGTTCAGATCTCCAGTGGAGTAAACTGAAGAGGCTTTAGGGCTCCTCTTTGCTAATGTGTGATCCTAAAGAGTCAATTTATTTAGTATATGAGGTCAATGCTCAGGCACAAAGAGGAAGACAGACCTACTGATACAGAAATAAAATTAAATGGCTTGGTCTACTGCATAAAAGATTATGTTTGCATCCAGAGTCTAAAAACCAATAGCCAATGTATCAAGATACCATGCACCTAATATACTTAATGGTGAGATATGACCCTTCCCTTTACTTCTCACTTTCTGCCATGTCTTCCTTGTGTCATCCTCTAGTGAACCTCCTAGAGGTATTTAGCAGGTTGGGTAGAAGGTGTGAGGCTGAGATCTGGCTGAGTTTATGCCTGGTTGTGAAAAATCACATTCCCTCTATAGCTTTACAGAATCTGAAAGCCGGAGTGTCTGCCACCAGTTAGGGAAACTGGTATGAATGGCCCTGCCAGCATCTCCATGAGGCAGTGCTTGATACAGCAGCACAAAGTCAACAGTCACAATCATACATCATAGCCTTACCTGTATTTGCCTAGACTAGTCATTGAGGTTTGGGGCTGAGGATGAATGCCTTTAGCAACAAAAAGAGCAGTATGAGGATCACAAGGGCCTTACAGAAGTAGCACCAAAACCTGAGATGTCAGTTTACAAAGAGTAAGGTATCATTTATATCCTAACAACTGCCCTGCCCACTTCCCCTACATCCCTGCACAGCTCAATAACTCTTCCCTTGCATTAGTCTCCTGCACGCAAACCAGAATTACCTCACACACAGACTTATGTATATCAGTCAGTTTGGTGGCGTCTTTGGTATGGTTTATTCAGTTTTATCTTGTAAAGTATAAACTGGTCTTGGATTGTGCATAAATACAGTGTGGTGGTGACAGAATTGCAAGCTTGGCAGAGGTTGATATCAAACCCTGTGCGACTGGTCTAAGATTTGTTCAGTAAAAATGTGTTTTAGAGGAGTTTTACAAGTCAATTAAGGCTGTGTGTGTGTGTGTGTGTGTGTGTGTGTGTGTGTGTGTGTGTGTGCGTGTGTGTGTGTGTGTGTGTGTACCTTGCCTGCTCTGTCTTACATCAGCCTCAGTTATTATTGTAATAAAACATGCATGGGCATAGATGTGCTGGTAA
>OMLM01006422.1:24484-43475 GCA_900302695.1 Helostoma temminkii | reverse complement strand
TGCACGTCAAGCAGCGCCTCAGAGAAAGCCTGGCACAGCTCCTGCTCCTCCCTCATGGACACGTCGGCCGACTCCTCTGAAACTGAAGGGAGAGGATCTGCAGGTGCTTGGACCGGGACCAGAGGGGCCACCTTCACTGTGGGTTTTGCTTTTTGGACACAAGATGATTTGGCCGATGCTTTGCTTGGTCCAGTTCTCTGAGGAAACAGGGAAAAGGCAATCAGTGGTTACATCAGGCCAAAAGATCAGTTTAAATAATGCATATAACAAAGTTTAAATGTTGATAACAGATTCAGTCCTCTCACTATGAGCTTTTAAGCCTCCATGGAGAAGAAGTCTCCAGTCTAAAAATGCCATTTCCATAACAACTTACACTTATTTAGCTAATGAAATGAGCTGAGTTGCTCCCTCATGTTACCTTTGTGTTGGCTGCTCCAGGAAAGTTGGTGATCTCTCCAAGAGCAGCTCTCCTCGACGCTGCTGCGGGTTTACCCATCTTCACTGGGTTATCAGTGGGTGGGAGACGCTAAAATAAAGACAATTAACTGCAGTTAATAGAAGAAACAGCTAGAGTGTCGAGAAGTTAAGTTATAAACCGAGCCGCTTCACAATAATTAGCCTATAAACACTAAACCGGTGACATAAAGTCGGTCTACTCACCAGCGCACGGACGTCCACAGACATGTTTTAACGTCGACAAGACCGAGGTTAAACTGGGACTTGAGAAAACTGCGGTTTGGTTTAAAAACCACAAGTAAAAGTTAGCGAGAAGCTCCGTGAACAGGTTTGAACAGGTAAACAGAGCTGCAGCATTCAAATAGCGCTCCTTCAAATCTGATTGGATACAGCTTTGGGAGGACGCTCCTGATTGGCTGACAGCCTGAGGTCAAAGTCATATTTCCAATGGGAAAGATAAATAGTTGTGGTATAATCCAGCCTATCTGCAGGCATGAGGCCTATTTTAAGTTTATTATAATTAATTATAGTAGTAAACCCACAGACTGTGAAAGTTACTGAAGACATTTACTTATATCTATACATAAACTGTTTATTTAGAAGCAATAAGAATACGTGCAGAGTGAAAATACAAAGTTTAAACAAACTAAACTGTAAATATCAGCTACATTAATAATCAATGTTCACAGAAAAGTACTGTTTGCTTGTTATTCCTCTGTGTGTTGTCTGAGTGACTCAACTTGAATTAATCTAACATTCATGAATTACCAGTAATATTTGCATCTGCACAAAGACAAAAGTGACAATCTGTAAATACTAACACTTAGTGTCACTGTTTCTCACACAGGGAGGGAAACTATAGAAAAAACGGGGGATACATTTACACTCCAGGCACCACTACACCTCCGTTTGTTACCATAACAATATAAGTGAGAACATGCTGTTTATTGATGTATTTTTTTGAAAAATGCTTATAGGAATAGTCTTCTACTCAGCAAAGTTATCGTTTGGATTTTTAGTCACTCAATTCCTTTTTTTTTTGTTTTAAATAATTGTCATCACATGAACGTCGTTCACCTAAGTAGTTAATAATCACACCTAAATACCATTGAACTGGCCTCTCCTCTGTCACCTGGAGCTGTGAATGGAGCTTAGTTGGGTTTTCTGTGTGATTCTGTATAGTTGTATAGACTTAAACCTCACACTGTAAAGTGCCTTGAGAGAATTCTTGTGATTTCACTATATAAACAAACTGAATGCAGTTATTGATTATATGCTAATTATTTCATCGCTGACTAAAAACACTCAGTTATGTGATAATGAAACTACTACTCACTCAAAGTAGGAAAAACACAGCTACTGTAATCTGTGGGTTTCTTACAAGCAATCTTGCATCACACATTCGATAGAGCAACTTCTTTGAAAGAGCAGCATCTCAGACAGATCTGTTGTGTCACACACACTGTAGACATCTTCCTGTTTCCATTACAAACCCTGCCAAGAGATACAATCAATGAAATCTCATACAAAGTACAGTTTGCAACTCTTATCTTCAGAAATGCATAATGTGTCTCACCAAACTGTGAGCGGCTTCTGAACAAGGGAAAAAGACAGCATGTGCCTCAAGTTCAATAAAGTTTAAAACTGAATCTACTGAATATTTAACTTAGCTGACCTTTTATTCTGAAACAGAATTTAAAGTCAGTCAGCTGGCGATACTCTATACTGCACCTACTAGTCCTACTAACAATAGTGCAGGCTACACTATTATTCAAAAGCATAAAAACACACACTGTGAACACACACACACACACACACTACAGCTCATCTATTCCCTTGTTTTTACACACAGAAATGTGTGGTGGTTAATATTGTGGTGCACAGGGTGCAGCATTGGCACCGACTAGTCTGTGGCTGCAGCGATACAAGGCGCGTTTTGTTAATCATGAAAATTTCTCCCATGCTGACACCTGCCCACCACAACACAAAACCACCAGGTGATGTAAAAGTTGTGGCTGACTGGGGTCTTTTTAAAGTTTCGCAACTTCAGGAAGAACGAGTGAGCATTAAGATGAGAACCACATTCACAGCGAGTGTAACTCACAGGGTTAGTTCTGGTGTTTTCATGAGATCTGTTGAGATAATAATGCTCATGAACAACACTGTCATTAAATGCTTTCACTGTAATAAGGCTAGGAAGTTCTGGCATGTTCATAATCCAGACTACACACTAATACTGAGAAGCTCATAGTGTCCTCACACGGTAAGAGTAACAATGTAATGTCTGTAAAGAGTTGTGTTACAGTGATGGTACGAAACCTCCAGGAAGATGAGGAAGAGCAGTAACTGTAACATTTTGATCGGCATGCGAACAGTTAAACATCGACAGTCCAAATTCATATCCTGATGTTCAACACTGCACATAATCTGTCATTTTGTGTTAGTATACCACACATTTACATGCCATCTACTGAAAAAGTCCACAGTGATGATTAGTGTGTAGTACTGATTAGGAACAAAGCTCCAGTTTTTCATCCAGCAACCTCAAAACAGGCTCAGGAAACAAGAGTCACAAAGAAACTTTATATAGTTTTCAAGTATTCAAAACTGTTAAATAAGTACAAGATGTGTTCACATGATTTACATATTGGACAATATATGCACTGCCCATTTTTAATTCTCTTTACATGTTTCCCACTACCCACGTAACACACTAAAATGTCCGCAAACTATTCACATTTGTTTTTTCTATTTTTTTTTTTTTTTTTTAAACTTTTTTAATCAATTGGAAATCTTGACAGCTGTCTATTGGACAAAGACCACACAGACGGTACACCTGGAACAGTTTACAGTGTAGGGTGGAGGCGTCCAACGAAGGGGAAGGACAAACTGAGCCAGGTTCATAACTGTGATTAGCTGCTGGTGATATGAACAGTACGTATTAACACAAGAAAAGTGGGTTAACATTCAGTCTCAGTTGATCCCTTGATCTGTTGGGCAGCTCATTATCTTCCACACAACAAAAGTAAAATAATATACAGAAGGACTGACAGTGGACTTGTATCTTTCAGTAATTCAACGGGGGAGCAGATGGCTTATCATTTTCATTCTTCATTTGATTAATTGTTACAAATTTGGTCTGTCTCAGAACGCTCTTTGTTAAGGCACCTAATGCTGTTGGATAGTTATTTTTTTACAATTTTGCAAAGTAAACAAAAAGTATATGTGCTCCTGTGAAGAAAATAACATTAAAACACAACTCAAACAGGCTACAGATACAACTGATAAAATGCATGGTATTCTTCATATTATGTATTTCTACAGAATTTGCGCCTGGTAAAGTTAATGCTCCCTCCATCTACCAACAGAGCTACACAGCACAGAAATTCAAACTGATGGTAAGGAAACAAAAAAAGTAGCACCACCAAGATCAGAATACATGATTCCAAGCTAGTAAGAACATTTTAGACAATGTCACTTTCCTCCTCAAAACTTAATGGACAGCTGTGCAATTATCTTAGTATCAATTACATGTATTAGTCACTTATTTTCTCAATTAATCAATTACATGTTTGGACAATAAGATGTCAGACCGCCCAAACCCAAACATGCTCACAGATGCCTTGGGATACCAGAACATATTCACATTTGAAAGATGAAATCAGTGATTTTTTGATGTTTGGCAGGTCTACTAAGGTTGTGTCCAAAAGTCTGATTTGGTAAAGAAAAGGAAATGAGGCTGGCCGTTTCAGAATTCAGTGGAGGAACAATAGTCTTTCTGTACATTACTTTTAAACATTTAAAAGCACACAGTTAGCCTTTGTGAGGATTTGGTTATATTTTCATGTTCTCAGTTGTTTAAAAGGGTTGACCTACCGTGTGTGCCATGTTACCATTATACAGTAGTTCTGGCACTGGCAAAAAAAAAAAAAACACCTTTATAACTGATTGTTCTTTCAAATTATGTGTGACAACTGCAGGTAAACTGAAAAACACACTGTAGGTCTACATGCATGTTTTCACTATTCAGTTTTTCTTCAATGTAATCTAATACAACAGCTCTGCCATGAATTCTACATTTACAAAGTTATAATTTTTCAGTTTTTAAGCTGAAACAAATGTGATAATTCTATTAAATGTGAATTATTAAGGTGATTGTGGGTGTTGGAGTCGTACTGGAGTACGTTATGCTAGGTGTCTCTAATGTTTTGGACCCACCGGGACTCCACCGCCCACAATGACTTTAATAATGCACATGTAGTAGAAGCTGAAATTTGTTTCAACTTAAAAACTGAAAAATTATAACTTTGTAAATGTAGAATTCACGGCAGAGCTGTTGTTTTGGATTGCATTAGATCATACCACCTGTAAAATCAAATGCAATACTAATCATAATGCTCATAATGTTATGCCTGATCGGTGTATGTAAAATTGACAAAACATACATAAAACTACATAATGATGTGATGTTAATGTGAATAGGAAAAGACTTAACTTTAAACTTAAACTCTAGACAGACATGTTTAACTTTTTAGACTGTAGATAACATATTGTCGATAATATTGACTGACTTACTGAAATTCACTCACTTTGGCAGAAGAACTACTAGTATAATGACAACATGGCACCAGGATAACAATGAAGTGACTGGTGGATCTAATAATGCCTCTGGACTAACCACACCATTCTGCATGTTCAGCCACACAAAAATTACAAACTATGAGACAAAAAGCAAAGTTCAATAAAAACCTGCCTATGAGACAGAGGAGATAGTCACCATACTGTACACTTTCTACAATATCCATGTCCATTATGAATATAACAAGTGCATTCACTTAAAGGAATAGTTCAACTTAAAACAAATTCTTGTTTTTCACTTATGATCAGGCCAAATCATTGAGTTAGAGGACAATTTGGCAATTCCTGCAGTTTACACTTAGCACAGTATGCAGACAAAATGCCATAACAAATGGAGTGGGTGAGCAAACATTTGCCTAATCATTGTAATTTGTCTCAATAAAAACTAAAATTACAGTCGATGTACACAACTTAAGTGAATAACAGATTTTGTTTTAGGTTAACAGCACCCTCTAGTAACGTTCATTAAGATTTTAAAATTTTCAGCAATTATTTTTGTTTTTAAATTACTGTACTTCTTTTACATCAACACAACAGTTGATTAGCGAGTCATCTTTATTTACAGGGAAAAACTGGGAGTGATGAGCTCCACAGCTTATGCATTGAGCCTCAGAGACTGATCCTCTCTCCTCCTGGAGGAGATATCGATGTCTATGGAGTCTTTACCCACAATGAGTCTGAGCCGCTTTGCTGGAGGAAGTGGAATGAAATCGTCTTCAAACTCATTGTCGAAGTAGTCATCATCATCATCCTCCCCTTCCTCATCGTTGTCCTCATCTGATGAAGGGTCCGCCAGGACCTTTTGGGTTCGATGTCCACCATTTCTCACCTCCAGACTCTGACTCATGTCCCCATTATAGGACATCTGGTCCGCCTTTGTCTGGGATAGTCTCCGTGCATCATCCTCTCTCTTCAACTGAATCTTCAGCTTAGTGGAGTTACTGTGGACCACAGGAGCAAAGCCATTGTTTAGTTTTGCTATGTATGAGCTGCCTTTGTCCTTATCGTGGTCCTTGCTGAACTTGATGCTGATTTTGCTGGAAGAAGCAGAGTTGACTGTAGAGGCAGAAAGGTTGGAGGAGCCAATTGGATCATTGAGATCATTCGTCTTGCTACTGCTACTGTCCCTCCTCCGACGAAGTGTCAGTTTGGGGATGCCCGTGTTGTTTTCCAGGATCAGTTGGGCGTCATATCGTGTGATCTGGCGCTTCTTCTTCCCCTTGTCCTGTGATCGGCAGCCACTCTTACCCTTGTCCCTGCGGAAGGATTTGCTGCCATTTGCAGCCCCATTGTAGTCCCTGTGTCGGTCGGTGAAGCTCAACAGCATGTTTCCACACTCTGGGAAGTTAGCGGTGTGGCCACCAGCCCCGGGCATAAATGGCTCACCAAACGAGTCCTCACATTTAATTGCCCGCTCAGTCCTGAGCCGCGTCAACCGCTTCCTTCTGGTGCACGAGCCTCTTCTAGTACAGCCAGTGTCTAATACCGGCTGTTCCAGTCCCATTCCATGGTGGAGATACTCATCCATGTCAGCTGGCTCCGTTTTAATAACCACTCCACCAGGGACTGGGCTCAAGCCGTCCATAGCACTGGGCTCCAGCTTAACACCAGCTGCAGTTTCCTGGGCTTTTACAAGTGTCCTTGTTGACCTGCGAGTTCTGTACATCGAACACTGGCTACCCTCACTGCTTTGCACAACTGGTAAACTGCCATTTTCCTTGGCAGCGTGGCGGGTGAGGCAGCCCCGCTGGCCTAGTGTCTGCTGCACCAGTTCCTGTCCATCCTTCTCCTTCTTGACAGTGACACCTTTACAAAGTGACACCTTTGAGTCCCTGAGACCCAGCTGACAAGTCTCTCCTTTGGCCAGTGTCTTGGGCTCTGCACCCCTCCTGCGACTCCGCAACTGGACTTTACTTAGTGAAGGCTTGGATTGGGATTTTAGTCTCTTTGGTACCCTGTTATTGTTTACACGACCTTGTTTTGAACATGAGGTAGTAAGGGCTTTTGACAAAGTCGGTCTGTTTTGAGTCCTGTTTTTATACTTCAGGCCTGATGATGATGAAGATGATGATGACGATGTTCTTTTTGTGGCAGCTGCGGGGATAAGTAAAACAATCAGGAACACACCTAGACACATACTGGGTGGACATGATTAATAATGATAAAAGAAAAATATTTGACTAAAGCCTCAAAATAAAGAAATGGATCAATCAAGAGATAACAACAAACAACACAGCAGCATATCACTGCAACAACCCCTATCAGTGAACAGTGAATTAAGACATTCACTGATTATACTATGCATTGGCCAGCTCAAACATATGTGTTTACACAACACAACTGCAACATCAAGACACGGATTACATTTTTATACGACTCTTACATTGATGAGTTTTTGGCATTTCCTGAGAGTCTACATCGGTGTGAGAGCCTACAGAGTGACTGTCTGAGCTCCTGTTTCCTTCACCCAGCTTCTTCAGCCTGTTCAGGCGCTTGTCTGTCTCCCGCAAACCATACTTGCTGTTGATCACAGGCACTTCCACTGGCAGTCCAGCTTTGGAT
Organism: Helostoma temminkii; assembly: GCA_900302695.1. Taxonomy (NCBI): domain Eukaryota; kingdom Metazoa; phylum Chordata; class Actinopteri; order Anabantiformes; family Helostomatidae; genus Helostoma; species Helostoma temminkii. Next base: position 35,819 of record OMLM01006422.1, on the reverse strand, counting down.
TTGAAAGCACCAGTACCCCGTCTGCTCAACAAGAAGGACCATAACTTCAGTAATCAGCTTAAGGAAACTGCTGACTGACCATAACATAACACAAATACAGTTGTTTGGCTGTCAAATGTGAGAAAATTGTGCCGTTTTACCATGTGAACATGAATGATATTTCTTTGTATTTTGGACAGCTGGTTGGACAAAATCATTGAAGACATTACATGACAGGTGAGTCAATATTATTGTATAAAGCTTGGATTTATATCTGTGCCTGTATTAGAGTGTACTACACTGGTCCATATTAGAGATTTACCTAACTGGCAATGTTTTCTTAGTTAATGGCACCAATCATAAAAACCCATACTGTCCATGTAACATGTACATGTTTTTTTTTCTTACTATATTTGCTGTTAAACCTACCGTTCGCATGTATAGCATTCACAAAATTCATTGTTTTCCCCAAAAAACCCATCTCCGTAGTAACACGAGATTTCCTCTCCTGGTTCAATGTCCCTCAAAACTTTCACACAGGCTGTGTCCCGTCCAGTTGATACAAACTAAAAAACAAAAAACAAAAAAAACTAAGTATAAAAATTCAGATTTGTTACTTTGCACTTTGAACAGCAACTAACCAGTTCACACAGTTACAGTGTAAGAAAACTTTAAGGTCACCTTGCAGTTTGGCCGACAATCTGGAAAAACAGAGGGGACATAAGAACAAATTAGAAAAACAGTAGTGTGGCATTATACTAATGTACAAATGACTGTAGACTACAAAGACTGATACCATGATTGATGAAGGCAGCCGGTCCGAGCCAGAGCTGCGCACAGTTCTTGCGGGTTGAATACATGACACTAAAGTCATTCTCCCCGTGCCGAAGCAGCAAGTTCTCCTCACTCTCTGAAAGTTCAGCTATACATCCCACCAAGTACTCAATCTTGTCGTTTCTTTTCCTATAAAACAATAAAATGTTAGGGCGACTGAGGTCTAATGATACCAGTGTGTTGACTGGTGGTGCTATTATAAGTAGAGGGCAGTTAGGTCTCACCATTCTTTAGTTGCCACAATTTTAGCTCCATTTTGCTCAGATGAATAACGATTACAAGGGAGGATCTCAAACCCACTGTCTGTAGCAAACATCCGCAGATACACAAATACCTGTGCAAAACAAAGTTATTCATCAGATCTGTCCGCTTTGGTGTTGAAGAAATAAAGGAAGAGCTAAAATAATATTTTTACATGCTGCTTGAAGAGCTTTTCTTGAGCTTTAGTTTTGTGGAGAAAAAGATTTCTGGACCAGTCTCCTGATGTCAGGGCTCTATATGCTTTCTCCAAGTTGTCATGTTTCTTGAAGCGCTCAATGATCTCTTTCAGCTCCTCCTGTCTTCCCTTAACTGGTCGAAATCTACGGTGACACATTAAAGGCAACATGCCAACATCAGAAATATGATAAAAGAGAAAGAGGAATTATACATCAATATGAATTATTTAAAAAGACTATGTGTATGACCATCAATGTCACAGCAATGGATGTGCTCACCTGACGTTCATTTTGTGAGTTTGAAAGCCCAGATACGGATCCAGGATGAGGCTCGTGGTCAGATCGTCATTTTCACATAGCTCCTTGGCAGTCATACCTGAAGAGGGCACGTAGCGCCTCTCTGTCTCCACACTGCTTCCATTAAACCCTATAAATATAGATACATAAAGTCAGACATAGCCTCATGCTAGAGCACACGAGTGATGATAAAGTTAAACATTTATAGGACAAACACATTTCACTCACTGCGGCTACATCTTCGGTTTCTGGGGTGGGTTTTGCTGTGTCGCAGGGATGCCCGCTGTGTATGCTGAGAGCGAGTCTGGCTCTGGCTCACAGGTTGCTCGCTGGTCAACTTGTTTCCGTGTCGTCTGCCATTTAATACCATGTTCTTGGATTCGCCCAGCCACTTCATGCCCACAAGCCCCCTGGTCCAGTTGCATTTAGTCTCCGAGATAAAGAAACGCTATTCAGTGGGGAAGAAGCTGGAAACCTGGAGGCAGAGCAACAACAACAAATATCAGTAAAAGCACAGCAAATTAATGTGCATAGTTCACACAACATTAAAAATACAACACAAAATGGGCAGATGGCTTTGTTGCCAGCTCTAAACATCATCAAATATATCTTGAGGATTCACTTGTATATTTTTTCAGGGCACATTAATTAGGGACACATTTTGCATTACATTACTACATATGGACACCTGGGCACAGGTCATCAGCTCTGCCGAATAGCTTGGACAAGCCGCTGCTCTTGCCCATTAAGTACTCTATGACCATTAAAACATGCTGATGGAAAATGTGAATAGTAACAGTCAATTAGTCCACTGCTGGATGTTTCTGTTTACTCTAAGTGGGAGATTTAAAGTACACAGTGATACTGTGTTGAATAAACAAGTTTAAAATGAACCTGCAGCGCCACTTACTGGTAACCCCAAATAAGACACTGGTTGACTGTCAAGTGCAACAGCACCGTACTGTCATCTATATCTATGAAGAATTGCTTAATTAAACTATGAACCATATCACCACATAACACATGTTACACTGCTCACACTTATAACTGCATAAACACACCATACAGTGTTTATACTACTACTGAACAGCGGAACAGGAGCAAAAAAAGAGCAAATGCATCGCAAGGAACATCATTTATTTTGTAACCGTTAGTCGATGCATCAGATGATTGGCACTTTTCCATCGCAGAAGCAAACGTTTACCACAGGAAAAGTAAAATGCTTCGGGGATCGGGAAAAGCTGAGAAAACCCGGAAGGCCATACCGGCAGCTGAGGCCGAGACTGTGTCGGTTATCAATACAGCCTGCATTGTTTGCTAACAACTGCCGTCTCTCCACCCATTCACTTAGCACGGTGCTAACAACCAAAGGCGATGCCACCGATGTGTTCGCCCGTGGTTGTTAGCTTACAACAAACGCCGGCAATATGCCATCACGGCGATTTCCAACACCCAGTCTGTCGTTGCTGGTTGCCACACATACATTATAAACGAAACTGAACTTGAACATAGAGACCGAAACACAGTATTACTGCAATTGTGACATGACGCTATCGTGATTGTGGCATTTAACCCGAGTATTAACGTTACACAACAATACACCAACTCCACATCTCAGCGGCTTCAGCTTTTTCTATTAAAACTGTGTCCGCAAGCCACTAACATCAAGTGCAATTTAGCAATTGTTCTCTCGTCATTTTAAATGTACAAACCTTGGTGAATTATCAATCTTTAGCATCTGTTTGTGTTAGCTAGACGAAGATGCCAGCTAGCATCAAACTTCAGTAGGGTGCTAACTTAGTTTCCCCGTAAGCTAGCACAGTCTATAAAACACCACAACAGAAAAACACGCAATGCAGTTACCGTATCTCCTATTAACGCTGAAACGTTGACTGGGATGTCCATCAAATATTCGACGACGATAACGTTAGCCGATAGTTAGCTGCACACATGTCCCGGTGACAAATGTAGCTAACCTTATGCTACCTAACCTACTTGCAAACCACTGGAGCACAGCAGCTAGCACTACGTTAGCATGGATTGTTTGATGCAGTAACCATTAGCTAGCTTAACAGGCTAGTTAAATGGCTCGTCTGTGACCAAACAAAAAGTTAGTTTTCGTGCCTATACTGTTGTAGCTACGATTCACTGTAGTTATCAGAGCTCGCTAATAGTAAGCGGCTCGGTATAGTTGATGTTATTCATTATAACAGATAGCTGTAAAGTAGCAGTGAGCTGAAGGCAGTCTCACGCGTTGGTAGCGTTAAATGTCCTGAGTCGACAACAGAAACAGAACTAACATACAGGGTACTCACTGGTTGATTTTATAAACAGTCACGAAATAAAACACCACTCCTTCAAACAAATCCAAATTTGGCACGACACCTCTAACGAAAATATCACAGGAAACACATTTTTTTTTACAAATTAACATTAAAATTCAAGATGGCGGCCTAACACAGGCGACAGGGAGATGAGGGCGCAGCACAGCCATCCCAAAGAAAGTAGATCCAACAAACATACAACAGTTCTCCTTATTTGGGAACCGAAATTACAAACATTACTCGAGCATAAGGCTTAGACGTGCAAAGTAGACATTGTATGCGAGTGCTTGTAGCTTTTGTTGAAGAATTTAGAGAATCGTTATTACAGCTTGTGCCAATAATTGTCGGATGTACACAAAAGTAGTGCTGCATAAACAAACCTCTTTACGCTTCCCAAAGAATCCAGCGGCAGTGAGAGTAACGATGGGTTCTCCTGTTCCTTCATGGAAAACCTCACTAGAACAAGCTAGAACAAGTAAACTTACAATCACAACTACACAAAAGCCCCCATGACTTATTCCTTTACCTGCTTTAGTTTTCGATGCTGCCCCCTCCCCTTCACTGAGCACTTGCTAATGAGAGTACAGGCCTGGGAACACAACCATTCCTCAGCTGTTTTACAGCAGAACTTTGGCAATTGCATCCACACTGCTGAGTGTCTCATCTTACTGATTTACCTTTTTACACCAAGCTATAGATTAAAGTGAGCCCCCACCCCACCCTCAGCTATATGATAGATAGATAGAGAGATAGATGGATAGAAAAAGACTCCAAATAAAATCATGATACAGAGACAAATGTGGAATTATTTACGCTGCACTTACTTAAAGTGGAGAAATGAATTAACATAAAGAAGAAAGAAAGGAACTATTATGTCATTTATCTGATCTGACATGGTGGGAATTTCTTTTATCTGCAGCAACTTGTTCATGTGTTATCTGAACATAATAAAACAAGCGTTTCAGCAGTGATTGTTTCCACGGCGGAGCATACTGGGGTGCTACGCAGAAACAACTACCGACGCCTGAACTTGGTGGGTGTAGAAATTTGCCTTTCATTACATAGCCTACTCTACAGAGTGGTTTACAATGTGTGGGATGCATCGCACCACTGCAAGTGTGAGGAAGACAGCTACCATGGAAACCACCTAAATACCTTTCACCCCAACAAACCTTGACCTTCTCCACTTTGTGATGAAGATATGCTAAGCTGGAAGTCTGCCCAGTCAGGGTTTTTAATATTCCTCTGTGCATGTACTGATAGCATTATCACTTTGGCGCTGCCTTTTGATTTTAGTTTATTCATGCACTGTGTGTCTTTATTGGATGAGATAATTAATTCACTTTAGAGTCCATAAGGTCCAAACACACTGATGTGAGCCTGTCCTGTCATTGCACGTGTGATAAATGGTATTATATGTTATAAAAAATTTTACTCACTATTTATTTACACGATCAGTAAATTCAGTGGACATGTCAGACAATGTACTAATATTTCAGTGTGTTCTCACTGTGTTTGGCTCTCAGCACATAGTTCCTGCTGAAGACACAAACACAGTTTAATGTCTATAATGCTTGTTTCCTGCCTGTGTGTTTGTCGCCTATAGATTCTAAAATGGGACAACCCCCACAGCTGAACATTGGCACACTAACACAAGATTTCATGGGGAGCATCTTAGTAAGGGGTGTCATTGCTGTCCAACCTCCTTTTGGGGTCCTTCAGCCAAAATAGGAGCCCATGTGCCTCTGCGGGTCCAACTGTTTATTTTCATGACAACTTTTTGTGTTTTGTGATTAAAAACAAAATTATTCTGTCTTAAAGTTTTTTGGGGAGTGTACTTTTGTTTGAAATTGTTGCTGCATTTGGCTACTTAATTAAAACAGGTGATCACTGGTGTTGATATCAAACACTACTCAAACCAGAGCTTTTGTTGGGAACTCTTTTCATCAGCAGATTAACCAGCGTCAGCTGGAATGTTTATGTGGGAATGATTCCAAATAAACCTCAGTGTGCACTGATGATCAGTAGGATTGGTGATGTGTTGTTATTTAATACTTTTTGGAAAATAGTTGAGCTCTGTGGTCCATAGCTGTATATCAGACAGCACTTGTAAGTAGAGTACATTCTATTTTTTAAGATTTAAAACATGCATATGTGTTTGTATATAAGGTTAGATTAGATTGTGTTCAAAAAATAAGCTTCACAGCTTCAATGAGACATCAGTTTAATCATTTTGTATCAGATCTTACTGAAGAGACAGATACATTAACTTTTTTTTTTTTTTTTGCTTCAGTCTAACATTTGTTTTATTCCAACTCATTATTTACAACAAAGAGGTTCTACAAATACAGAATAAGGGGTTCAGGGTCCATAGTAGTCTGATTAGTTCGCTCGTTTTTCCAGATAATCTGAAGATCGAAGTATTGAACTAAGTCATATTCCATTTAGATATTAAGGGTCTTCAGTGCCTTTTGGTTCCTCCCTTCTCTAATAAAGGAGCCATACTGTTTGAGTTCCACAGTCAAACGATGAAGCCAGTCCATTTAGATTTATGGATGTGATACTACATGATCAGCAGCTGAACTGTGGTCAATATGATCCAGGGGCTTGGTCCGTTTCGCGTAACGACGAGCTACGTCACTCATACGTCAGAGGTCGAAGTTGAAGTGTGACGTAGAGGGGCTCGTGGTTGGAAGATTCGCGGGAAACGTCCCAAAACAAACGGTTGTGAGGATCAGGGGAGTAACTTCAGACAGTTTGAGCCTGAAGCATCAACATTACCGTCTTCTTTAAACCCAGTAACGTAGCGAACGTGGACTGCTCCCACATTACAGTGAAACTGGGCGAGCTGAGTAGCTACTTTAGTTACTAGCTCCGGGCTAACCTTAACGCAGCTTTGCTAAGCGGTTAGCTTGGTATTACCAGCTCTCTGACTGGAAACGAGAGGAAACGACCATCTGCTATCCGAGACCGACCGCTGAGTTAACGGCGACCACACGCTGAACAGGGCTCCCAGGTTTCAGACCTGTTAAACGGTGAGAGAAATGGCAGAAAGGCCAGAAGACCTGAACCTCCCCAACGCGGTGATAACCCGCATCATCAAAGAGGCGGTGAGTGCAGACTAATCATAGACTAATCACATGCTAACAGCCTTTCATTTAGTGTTAATAAAACACCATGCTTTGCTATGGAGTAGACTAAAAAAAACAAAAACTACATGAAGCTGCTTTACCTACACTACAGAATTAATCACATGTTCCCACTTGGTCTTTACACCAGACATTAGAGGATTTAACGCTAACCCTCAGCCAAACATGATGTTTTGTCAGTGTTGAAAGTTGCACATCTATAAACCACAAGTGAGACTGGCTGTTTAAATACAGTTTTTACACTTTTTCATTTCTGTTTTCTGAATAATACATTTGGTTTATAAAATAATGTGAAATATATATATGGAGAATGAAAAATGACGTAAGTAGAAATTAATAAATACAAAAATATATATGAATACAAAAAATATATATATATAAAAATAGCATACATAAATACATAATAAATACATTTATTTATAAAAATGTAATCATAAATAATACATTTAATAATGTGATTTTATGCTTGAATCTCCATTTATTTATTTATACATTTCTTCTTTTATGTATTTAGGTATGTGTTTAGATGCATTTATTTATGTATTTCTGTGTGTGTATGCACATTAGGTAGTCAGCCCAAAGCCCAGTCTAAAGCAGGATTGGTCAGCTGGAAGACCCAGACAGAAGCAAACAATCCCCATCAAACATCCCTACACGACAAAGCAATGGCTTGGACAAAGAGGGCAAACTATCAGTTTGTTCTGTTTATGCTGCCATCTCATTTACTGAGCTGGAGACTCACACAATCATCCATCTTTGTCTGTGGCAGACACCATCATAATCCTTAAGATCCAGCCGCTTTCTGACAATAAGTTTCATGAAGGTGTGACTTTGAGGTTTCCTCTTATTTAGATTGAGATATAACATCTCATGTGAGACATTCATAGCAATGCCAGGCTGCAGAAATGTTATTTAAAGCTGGAAATACTTAAAGAGAAATTAATAATTAGTTAATGAGGAAAATGTACTAAATGCATAAAATCGACAACATATATTTTCCTTTGTTTAATATGAACTTGTCAGCCATCTGTACAGTAGGATAACAAACCAATGCCCCGCTCCAGTGTGTTATTGGCGTCACATGACTTTGCTGGTGTGTTTAGCTTCAGTCTAAGAGCTTCTCCTCAGGCTGAGGTTCAGCCATCAGACTCTCTGTCTGGGTAGATGCATAGCCCTTCTGTCTGTAAATTGCTTTAGCTTGGTGTGCCTAATGAATTGTTGAGTGTATTTATTCATGTCGTCTGAGGTTTTTTGCCCCTTAGAAAGTGGATACTATTGCCAGCTTGCATGTGATTTATTTTGTTTTAAAATGTGCATATACTGTTATCACTTAGTGATAACTCCTCTGCACCATTTGTTTTCCACAGCTTCCAGATGGGGTGAATGTGTCGAAAGAAGCACGGAGAGCCATATCCCAAGCTGCCAGTGTGTTTGTGTTATATGCAACATCATGGTAAGAACAACACACCGATTTTACAAACTGTAACATACTGCTGAGGATTGATTCACAAAGTTCAGTCTGATTTAAGAAGTGTTTGATGGTTTGATTAACAGAAAGTAGCATCTGAGTCATGTTAGTAAAACTTCACAGTGGTTTAAAATCAGGGCCTGAATAATATATTTATGAATCTTGTAGAATAAAAACAGTACTGTGTAATTATGTATATTAATCTTGTTGCAGTGCAAATAACTTTGCCATGAAAGCCAAAAGAAAAACCCTGAATGCAGGAGATGTTTTGGCTGCAATGGAAGAGATGGAGTTTGAACGATTCCTGGAGCCTCTCACAGAAGCTCTGGAAGGTCAGTACATCTGTGCATTTGAAGCAGTGTGATTTCCTAGAAATGTGTGTGTAAAATAAAACCTTTGTTAATGAAGATAATTTCTAAATTGAACCCCCCCTTTTTTAAAAATATACCTTTTGAAGTTTCTCCACTCACATATTTTACAGTGATAATGGCGGCAGTTTCACTATGCAAATTTCTGAAATGTCAGTGCCTTGTTTCAGCATGAAGTTAACAGCTTCTCATTTCTAGTCTGTGAATAGTAATTTTACAGAACTTCTGGAATATTTTATTAGCTGTAGGCACCTAGTGGTGGTCTTCACGGGCCAAAATATTCTACACGATCCAAAATACACCTATGGAAAACCTCCACAAACCCAACATGAAATACATTTCGTACGTACATTTTGTATGTACATGCGTACCACCCCCACAAAGGTTCTTTAATAATGTGGCTGTTTGTGTTTATAACAGTGTACAAAAAAGGCCAGAAAGGAAAGAAGGAGGTGTCGGAGCAGAAGCGCAAAGGTAAAGAGAAAAAAGCTGACTCCGAGAATGATAAGAGCAGAGAGGAAGAGGAGGAGGAGGAACACATGGAGGAAGAGGAGCCGCCTGAGGAGGAAGCTGAGGAGGAGGAAGTGGAGAATTGAGGACATTTTCCCACAAAGCTCTGATGACAGGAACAGTGAAATGCAGTCCATCAGCTTTTCTGTGGTTATTACTGTCTGGACATGATGTGATTCTTGGTCACCTTAGAGCCAATCAAAGAAAAGGGAATGAAACGAGTGAAATTGTGATGAGCAAGGTGAGGTTACTTTTTTTTTCCCAACTTATTTTGTGGTGTTGCAGCTGCTGTCTTCCAACCACACACCAGATAACAAACATCTAACACAAAGCACAAGAAGACCACTTCCAGATTTTTGTCCATTTTGTATTTTTTTATATAATTTTTTATATACCTGCATCATCTTTTGATATAAACAATGCTGTTTTTCATCTAACAGGATTTCTGTACCATAAAGAGTAAACGGTAATGCACATTGAGGTTGAAAGTGAACAGCTCTAATAGCAACTAATACATTTTAGTAAATAAGCTTTTCAGTCAATTTACCACTGGAGGGAGTGGAAACATCAGTAGTAGTGTGTAGTTATGAACATGTGGGGAATCGTTTAAAATGTAAAAGCACTGTTACTTTGCCTGTGACACCTTCAAATTGAGAATTCCTACATTAATGTTACTAAAGAAGTCACAGTTGTCAAATCATAAGCACAAAGTGATGGAAATCTAAAATTGGCCAATTAAATTGAGAAATGATCAATTCAGCATTCAACACCAGCTTTCTGTGTGAAATAGCTCCATAGTTATGAATTTAGAATAGTTAGGGTTAGTTAGTTAGTGTTGTGGTTGTAACAAGGTTTTCCTGACAGACACTGTTTGATAAAACTCACTGAATGAGTCCAGTGAGAAATCCTGTGTCCTGTGTCAGATGAGTTCATTTTAAATGTACTGTTTATAAGTAAATAAATGTACTGTTTATAAAACACCGTGATGAACTACGTTACATCACTCTCAGTAAAAATAGCTGCACTGGCATACATCGTTATTTTGAGTTTTTGAACCATTTCTACTTTTATAAAATTGTAAATGAAAATTGATGGGATGCGATTTGATGAAAATTTCAATAAATATTTTGTATAAAATAAAAAGTGTTGAATCATGAGTGGCTGCAGATGAAAGTAAAGACTGAGCACACCAGCAGTTTAATTAGGGTCCTGTACCTTGTGCATAGATTACCAAATAAGTTACATTTACATGAGTCATTAATAAATGTTATTTTTGATAAGTTATGTAATTAACTAGACATACATGATAAAATACTAGGTTTTCACAGTAGATGAGCAGATTTTGAGATACTGTAACAATTTGACAGGATGCAGGAATTTTGGTTGTTTAAAGTCTTAAATTTATCTCAAACAGTTGTCAGAGTCTTTGAAACCAAACCAGCAGTGCAGTTTGACAGCTGGGTTGTTTTAGGTTGATTGTGTTCATTTAATAATGACTATGTACTATTGACCTCAGTGTGACCAGTTGTCATGAGTGAGCTATGACAGTGATTTCTGAACAGGAACTGTGATAACTCATTCATAAAAGAGCTGAGCAAAAGAGGCTGCTGTCTGAAAGCTTGTGTTGATTTTTACTGAGACCATTTGTAAATGCTTGAATAAACCCACAGACCTTTCTCTTGCTGATGAGAAATGCAGAAATTTCCAGCCCAGTGAATCCCACAAGAAAACATTTTAGATAGAAATTGCTTTTTTTAGAGACATAAAATGTCTTATATTAAAAAAAAAAAAAAAGGAATTATGTCACAACTTTCCATAAAACTGACTTGAGTGTTTATATTAGGACAAACCAAACTTTGTTTTCACATTTTGATATTTTAAACAAATGCAAATTAAATGGAATAATTTAAGATCCATAAAAAAAAAAAAAAAAAAAAAAAAAAAAACAAAATTTCAAAAAAAAAAAATT
>OMLM01006422.1:0-24464 GCA_900302695.1 Helostoma temminkii | reverse complement strand
AATCCAAAAAAAAAAAAAAAAAAAAAAAAAAAATCAGAATAGTACCAAAAACAAATTAGTTATTAGTATGTTTTTAGATCCCAATGAGCTGCCACTGACGTGATAGCTGTTCTTCCCGGAGCACATATACTCCCTTAGGTTCATGATAGTACAGCTAGCTGTGAGTAGATAAACTTTATCTACTAGTCAACACCAGGCTTCTCATTTAAACCATTTCCAGTTAACTGGGTGATTCACACATTGGAATTAACTTTCCAGATCTCATGGACTACAAATTATAATGGAAAAAACTAAAAGTCATCAAGTACGTCTAACCAGATCTGATCTGTAGGACAGTTACAATCGTGACTGTTCATTCAAAGCCAAAATAACTCAACTGTAATTGAGATGTACTACTACATTAATCAGCAAACAAATGCAACATGTCATTGACCACAATTAAATGAATCTGTTAATTCTGAATATACTGTTGAGTGGTTTTCCTGTAACCTATAAAAACATTTGGTCTTTTAAAAAAAACAAAAACAAAAAAAAACACTCAAAACAAGTTTGGTTTTAACATTTTATTAACACCAATTTACTCAGATGGGCACTCAACTTTGCCACTATTGATGTCATCAATGACATCATGGGGAGGACGACCATCGATCGTGCATCCCACAGACTGAGCAGTGCCCAGGATCTCCTTGATGGTTCCTGGAGAAGAAAAAACAAAAAACTGTTTAATGCTGACATTGTGGGAGACATCCCTTTAGTTTAAAGCATGAATGAGCTATAAACTAAAGGGATGAGAATTACATTTCACTGTTTGTGAATACGATTCATGTGTTCCAGACTTTTCGGCACAGAGTTGTCCATTAGTTTGGGCAGCCCTGTTTCCTAAAGCCGGGTCAATCTGAGCCTCCACTGGATTATACTCAGTCACTCTGACAGACGGGCATAGTGGCGGGAGGCTAAACTCTGTAAGCGAACTAGTTTGTTTTATTAATCGCTCTATTTTGTTGTACAGTATTTGTGTGATAAGTTCTAAAGTTATATGGTCAAATAATTAGAAACTAGTCTGGGTCTTTCCAAATACTAGTTTAATGTAATCCTTGTGCACTTACCAGAGAGCTCCCTGGCAATGGAGCGATGCCTCATGACGCGAGCAACACCCACAACTTCATCAAAAGTGATGCTTCCACTGTGCTTGACTAAAACATTAAAAGTGATGACATGTAATCAGTCCACCACATTAGTCAAAGATTATGTGTGAAATACTAGAATTGTACAGAACAGTCACTTACTGTTCTTGACCTTCTTCCTGTCACGAGGAGGCTCCTTCAGAGCCTTGATGATCAAAGCAGATGCAGAGGGAACAACCTCAATCTAGAAAGGGGAGAAAAGCCATTACAGCACAAGCAAATGTGCATCAAGCCACCCTCCACACTATATTTACAGCAAGCTGAAGGAAGTGGGACAGAGGGCCCAAAACTACAGATGTTTGTGCCTTTATTTTCACTACGTACCGCTGCCTGCCTGTTCTGGATGGTCAGCTTCACAGTAATCCTCAGGCCCTTCCAGTCACCGGTGGCCTTGGCAATGTCATCACCAACTTTCTTGGGAGACTGGAGTAAAAAACAAAACAAGGAACCACCTTTAAATTGCAGGTACAGCAGATGCAAACATGCCTTGATAGCCACAGACTAAAACTGACTAAGTCAAGATGTTAAAATTTACCATTTCTTCAGTCTGCAAATGTCAGTTTCTATTTCTAAGAAGTGTCCACTATGATCACATACAGGAGTCACAGTTTGTGTTCCAGACTTTTCGGCACAGAGTTGTCCATTAGTTTGGGCAGCCCTGTTTCCTAAAGCCGGGTCAATCTGAGCCTCCACTGGATTATACTCAGTCACTCTGACAGACGGGCATAGTGGCGGGAGGCTGCTTCAACTTGTGCGGAAAGACATTTCAATACTCACCAGACCCAGAGGTCCGATTTTGGGGGCCAGGGCTGATGTGGCTCCAACTTCTCCTCCTGTGCACCTCATGTACACTGAAAGATGAAGGAAAACAATCCACTTTAACTCTTCTGACCCACCAATTAAACGACCCAGGTTCACACCACAACTAATCTGAACTGTGTCTGAAGCACTGATTTAAATCTGTATTTATGGCCTGTAATACATTTACATTACACACACAGTGCATTGTATTTCATCCTGTGTGTAGATATGCCAAGTGGGCCCACTACATGCCTTAGATGTTTCACATTTAAAGGAAATCATTTATTCAATTTGAACAGACAATAGCTCTCATCAGGTAGGGACACCTGGGCGTGGGATTTCCAGATACATTTTTCCTCCTGGTGGAACAGTGAGGATTTTTGATCATTTTGCAGCATCAATGAACATGACCTAACAAATTATTGATAGCCCTAGATCTGAAGCTAAATAGGTGTAGGCAGAGCATGCAGTGAAGGAAAACTGGAGTGTTTAGGGTTCCCAGAGATGCAGTGGAAAAAACAAACAAAAAAACAAACTAAAAGCAGGTATTAGAAAGAAGGTCAGTGTAGTAAGAAACTGTACTAAACAGCGTTTTCCATGCATGTCAAGAAGAGTATATATTTTACATTAATACAACTCAAGACTGGGCATTTCTATTGATGTGTATCCATTGGAAGAAGCAGATTAAAGCTTATGGACAGGAAGCTGCAGCTTTTATAATTATCCATTCCTTACGTTATGGTCAAACCTAAGGAATGGTCTATGAATCAAACTTGATTTGTAGAATACATAACTTCGCAATAATAATTTACATAAATGTCAATAACTATATGCAATTATAAATAAGCAGATGAGTTTAAACAGACAAAATGTGATTGACATACGATACATGTCAAGTTTACAGTTTCAAACGTCACATTAACGTAAAGTATAAAATGTAACTATTAAAATGACTTGAGGGTGAAACAGGATCATGGCCACTACGGGTAATCTGTTAAACAGAAGAAACATTAGCCAAGTTGCATCTAAAGTGGTAAAAACCAGTTTAAGTTAGACATAACGTTAGCATGGCTAACTAGCTAACTCACCCTTAGCCGCACCAGCTAACGTTAGCTTGATTATCACACGTGGGACCCCAGAGCATCAATCTCAAACTAGTTCATTGTGAAATCGTCATTTCAAACGCCATCAAAAAATATCTACTGAAATATTTAGCATTGAGACAGAAGAAGACATTTCCAGTTCTCAGGCGCGTTTCGTGTCCCATCTTTACCGTTTCACGTCGTTCAGAGGCCGACAGACAAGGAGGCCGCCACAGAACGACTCCATCTTGGCTGTGAACAAGCTTCAGCGTTTATTACCCACTTGACAATGAAAACATACCAATTTTAATCTCGTTGGGGTCGAATTTGGGAGGCATGTTGCTGCTGTGGAGGTTGACCTCAGTTCAGCTTGGTTGGTGAGGGTGTCGGATGAACCCGGGATCGGGACGACCGATTACTGTTGCACCTTCACCGCTAAGGGGAGAAAGAAAGACCGAACACAGGCCGAGGGAGAGTTTATAGCTCTGCCAAGTACCGCGAGAGTTTGGCTCAGTTCTCGTTATTACGTAATGTAGAATGGCTGCGTGGTGCGACCATTTTTTTTACAGTCAAGAAAGAGATTGATTTACAGTTCATATTAAAAACAAACACATTGATACATACAGGATGGCATTTCTGCAATGCAAGGAATAAGAAAAAATAAATACATACATACATTTCAAAATACATTAATAACATATAATAAATATAGCTGTAGTTTCCCCCTGTTCTGGAAAAAATTATAATATTAATAGACCTGGATTATGGTTAGTAGGAAGGTGATGTTGACTTGGCCACTCTGTAGGTGAGTGTCAGAGAATTGAACCTGATGCCAGAAGCCACTGGAAGTCAGTGCAGAGTTATGCTGCATTTTGGATCATGTGGAGAGTTAACTCAAGAAAGGATTTGTGTCTGTCTGATACACACTGTATCACACTGTTTTCCACTTTATCACTTTCCATTTGTCCACAGTAAGCTCATACCATCCATCCATTTTCTATACCGCTTAGTCCCGTGCCAGAGCCTATCCCAGCTGTCATGAGGCGAGAGGCAGGGTACAGTCTAGACAGGTCGCCGGTCTATCGCAGGTAAGCTCATACCCCCCAGGGCAATCCAAAGTTGGACACATGTTTTATGTATTGTAGCCTGTAAGCTATTATTGATAAAAGCATAGTACTTATACTAATCTGTATTGTATTGTGAGAGATTTTGGTTGCATTTAATGGCTTCTCAGAGTGTTGTCAGTGGTGGAAAGTTATTTTCTGAACTGGTTCGTGAACTCGGAAGAGGCCAAAGAGCTGCATGTGGGAGATGAGTGGATGAATATCCTCTGAAGCAGGATAATGGACGTGAAGCTGGTTGAGTGCTGCTGGAATATAAACATTTTATCTCAGTACTATCATGTATGTTTACGCAGGTCTTTGTCATGTTTCCAGGTTGCTATTAGTTGTTTCATCACACAGAAGACGTGTTTTCCTGTTTGATTCCAGGAGGACTTTTTGACTCAGAACCTTTCTACAGGAATAGCAACAGAACACAAGAGGGAGTAAGTGGGTGAGAAGCAGAGATCATCACGGTTGTACTGTTTAATATTCATCATGAAAATCTGTGAGAGAAGAGTCAGAACTTCACAACTCATGTTATGAAAGGATAGCTTTATCTGTAATTTCAGGAACTCCTGAGCATTTATGGGAAATGCCACACTGAATAATCTTTTCTGATGAGCTGTTACGTCAGCCTGGTTTAGGAAAAAAGATTATACATGTTTTATGATTTTATAGAAAACCTATAAAACAAGATGAAGTGAGTGACTATTGAATTAGTATTTCAGTACAGTAATGTCACATTACACCAACATGAGTGTGAGGGAGTGGAGCTTCTTTCCTGCAGAGGAGGAGGTGCATTTTCATTTGTATGCTCTTGTTTTTCTGTGTGTGTGTGTGTGTGTGCATGTGTACCCATGTGCAGGTACATTGTGAGGACCAACATGAGTTTGAGATTTTGGGAGTGAGGAGATTTTGGCATTGTGGTCCTCACTGTGTGACACACCTTAAGAGCTCTGTTTGTGAGTTGATACTGGATTCATGATTAGTGTCAGGGTTAGGGTTGGGTATTTATTTAGAGGGACAAGCAATGCATTATATCAGTTTGTGTGTGTCCTCACAAAGATAGCTGTACAAATGTGTGTGTGTGTGTGTGTGTGTGTGTGTGTGTGTGAGTCCAGGCAGGATACATGCCAGCTATTATTTCTGCATAAACAACCTGTGAGCCTGAAGCAGAATTAGTAAGCATCATGTACACACACACACACACACACACACACACACACAGTTTAGACAGCTCATTTGTTTAACTCTGGGGATTTATTTGATTTCAGCAGAACTCTCCATCTTTTCCTCCTACTTGACCTTTTCCTTGTATTTTCCAATCAGCAGCTCTTCTCCTCTTGTTCTTTGGTCCAATTTCTTTGTTTTGCAATTTCCTCTATTGATTTCTTTCAAGCCTCCTTCCTTTGTGCCTTTTAAGTGGTTTCAAAAGAGGGGACAAACACGTCTTTGAATTTCTGCTCTAAAGGTTCATCAATGGTTACTTCTTCCTCAATCTTTTTTAGCTCTGATTAAGTTTGTGAGGAAGACATGAACTTGTCCATTCAGTGTGCAATTCATTTACGCAGTTGCACTTCAGTATATATACCAGTTCACATGGTTAATCAGTGTCATCAGTTCAGTCTGATGCTTGTTCAAGCTGTCACATTCAGTTCAGTACAAAACTCTACACAATCACAAGCTATTTTCTTTATAGCTTTTGCTGTATTTAATTGTTTTGTTAATGGGGAAGTAACCTACTGGGAATCAGCGAAAGACTGACAACAAAATGCAGCCTGTGAATTCCTAAACACAATTCCCAAAAAGTTGGGATGTTGTCAAAAATCTACAAAAATACAGAATTCGGCTATTTCAAAATGTTATTTACAAAACATAGAATAAAGAAAACAAATATTTAGGAGATTTTCTCTTGACTTTTTAGGTGCATTATGTAACGTTACGTCCTGCATAGATAACTGCAAATATAATGTTACAGCTAGCTAATGTTAGCTAGTGTGTGTTAGCAAACAAATGCACCTAAAAATCATGTAATGCAACATTATTCCTGCTAACATTCGCTCTTTTACACACATATTAACCAATAACAGAATATTTAACTTTACCTCATATGAATGTGCCACAAAAACAAAGGCATTTTTAATGATTGGCTTGAGGCCGATAAGCCCAGTCCTTTCTTACAGCTGTCTTGGTTTTTTTTATATGCTAGCAGTTTTAGTTGGTATACGATTAAAACTTCAAGTTAATTAGTTAAACTTCAACAACACAGTAAGATGACATCTTCAGTAGGTGATGTAGCTACAGGCTTCTGATGTCTGACCACAGTAGGTCATGATTGAGTGAGCATGTAATGGTCGGGAAATCCAGTCCCACTGTTTAGTGTTAACTTTTCCAAATAACACTCAAAGTTGTAGAGAGTGAGTGACTGTACATATTCATATAAAATTGTATTTTATTGAGACGTTATTAAAATACGAGGCTACAAAACTTGGCAGACAGTGAGTGGGTTCAGGAGATTCTTTTGCCTCCAGCTATGCTCCACCAATAAAAAAAGTCAAAATGTTTACTGACTGTAAAGAGGTCTGTAAGCAACTTTTCACAGTGAACCTCCAACTGTCTTTTTTTGTAACTGGGATTGTGCTGTCAATGAATCATTACATAACAAAAGACTTATCTGTGTACAATGTGGGTTACCCAGTATCCAAGAAATAATTTCTATAGTTTGTAAACTAAAGTAAGCTACACTTTCTTTTTGCTTGTATCTTTGGAATAATGTAATTTCAGCTTGTTGGGCTCCAGAAGCAGAGCAAAATCTTAGAGATACTATAATATACTGTGATATAAAGTATAGCCTACTAAGGATAATGGGAAAGAGATTAAAAAAAACCTCAATGCCACACACATACACAATGCTACTCTATTGATCAGCCTGTTCGTTTGCCACACTGATGCTTGTTTAGTTAAAATGTCAACATGTCCCTGCTGGTTTGTCAAAATCAAAAACTGTCTGTGGGGGTTTCATCACTCAATGTCTGAACCTTCCCTCATGCTTCAATAACATTATACCTTTCTTCTTTTATTTTTGTCTGCGCAGATTGGTTATGGGCTTCTCATACAGTATCTGTCAGTGGACGTGAGTAGGTGATAAGTTTGAGTTATTTAGTTCAACATCTAGGTTGCACGGGTCTTAGCTCCTTTTCATTTACTTCTGGAAAGGATCGGTTTTGCAACAGGAAGCTGAATGATGTGAAAAATGTGCACAATGTGTGAAAGCCACAGTGAAGGCTTCATTTGGTTCAGTCGAACTTTGACTTAGCTGAACTGATATTTTTCCTAATCACTTGTTAGTGATCATTATACTGTGCTTTGCTTTAGTTGGGGTCGATTTGCAAAGAAAAGTCTTCTCAACTGAAATTAACATAAAATGTTGTTATATATTGGAGCAGTGACACAGTTTAGTTTTGGCTATGTACCCTACCCATCTAACTCGAACTGGGCACCTTTGTTGCATGTTATCCTTCCTCCCTCCTCATGTTTGACTGTTCTGTGGTAGCTAAATCAAATAAGGGTAAAATGCCCTTAAAACAAAAACAAAAGATACATAATATAATAACTTGTGTGCACAAGATGAAGAAATACAGAGGCTCAGTAGAAACACCCTCTAGGAGGTGTGTTAGTCAAGAGTGAAGAGAAGGCTTCACCAGGTTTGCCACAAGCTATAAACCACTTGTTCACTTCATAAAAGGCTGACCAGATTAAGGTTTCTCTCTGAAGAAAGCACTTCAGAAACTAGAGATTACCCAGGGCCATGTGTTGTTAGGTCTAGGCAAAAAACAATTTGGTTAAAAGGTGATGCTTTGCTCATATCATTTGTTTTAGAGTTGTTGGTGGGACACACACCTCTTTCTCCACGCTATCATGCTAAGCTAATTATCTCTGTCACACATCAGGGTGGTGTTGAACATGATTATTAACTACTGTTACTTTAGATGTTTCAAAGATACATATACAGTAGTATGCAGAACATAAAATCATACATGGTATTTATTAAAGCCTATGGCATATGTAGACAGTGTCCAGATTTTAAATGAGAACTGCATTCATCTTTAAAGCATTCTGTCCTTGTTCTGGTGGCTCTCCAAGCATGACTCAGCTCCATTTATCTCTGACAGCTCTAGGAAATTTAAAATCACTACTGTCCCAGAAAACTGACTTTAGCCCTTCATGCATATCTTCCCCCAACATAACATGTTGTTCAGCACTGAGGTTCGCCACAGTAAAGCTCTAATGGCATCTAATGCTTTGAACAAGGCCGTCCCTTTTAACTTGTGGTTTCCATTTCACATGCAGCCGAGAAGTGGAGGCGTCCACTCCAGGTCTGTCTTTCTAGTTTTCGTGATGCACAACACCATAAAAAGTGTTAGATCGTTATCCATCAGTAAACGCCATCAGGGAGGCGCCTGACTGGACCAAAAATTTATTCTGCAGCATGAGATCAAGGGGTTCAGGATCCAGTGGTTTTGCCTCCACAGAGCCCTGATCTCTGCATCACAGCGACAGATTACATGAAAAGACAGGAGACACTACGGAGGCATACTGAATCCACAAATTTGATCATCACATTAAAAGATAAAGCAATTGGTGCAGTAATAACTGAGTTGCAGAGTTGTAGTTGCAGTGTTCTGGCATTAGATGAATTGTCAAACAAATAAATATATAACTCCTTTGTGGTTTGTATCTGGATCGTATCTGACCAGTAAATGAAGGAACACAGCCTCAACACAGGCCTGGTTTTGCTCTGAAATGTCTCTCATCAGCATCACTGCAGACATTGTACTGGACAGTCATGGTGAAATTACCATATTTAGGTATAGATTTGGTTAGATATAGTGGATTTAAAAGTTAATGTTAAATGTAATTAAACTGCAGACACAGTATCTCTCCAGAACATTTCTGCTGCCACCTCAGTACAATGGAGATGAATAGAAATGACATTAAATTTTCAAAGCTAGTGAGTGCTGGCAAAAAAAAAAAGAAGAAAAAAACATACAATTGAAACCAAACCCACCAGCCTACACAGAGCAACCGAGAAAATACTGTTTTGGGGAATTATGATTGAAAAAACATTAACTCTGTGGTTTTGTTTCCAATAGGATGATGTATTGTCTTAAACACAATGTCTGTCCAAGATTTGTCAAGATGCTTGTAAGCTGAGTCGGAGGGCTGACAGGGAAGCTCGTCAACGACTGTAAAAGGACACCTGGCCTGTATAATCTGATTCCTTTCTGAGGGCTTCCTCCATCTACGCTCCACAGACTTCCCCTGCTTCTTCATTCCATTATGAGAAACAGGAGACAGGGAAGAACAGCACAAACAAAGCCTGAATGCTTGATGAAGCAAAGCTCACATCAACATGTTGTATTAATGAAATACAGTACGTTTGAATGCAAGGACGCCTTTGAAAGTAGACTTTGGGAGACCTGATAACTCCGGGATTTGAGGCAGGAGTTAATTAACAAGTAAGGACTGTTTGTTCCGAATCAAGGGCGAGTTATCAGTTGCCCTGCTGCACAGGTCCCTTGGCGATTTGGCACAAATTGAGAATACAGAGCAATTCCCCTGGAGTGCGGTTTAATTTCTTCTGTCAGAGAGATTCCACTGAACCATGTTAACCTCCAGTGTCATCAGGAAATTACGTTGCAAAAGAGGTTCAATGTTTCCCAACAAAGCAAAAAGCTGTAGCTTTAACCAGCTGCTCACAAATATGCACATATCCTGTGTGCTCGGGAACAGACACGTCTTAGTGGTGAGATACATCTTGAAACAGAAAAGAGTCTATCTTTGAAACTATGTGGAGAGTAAAAGTGTGGAAATCAGTGCAGTGGACAGAAATATTTACCATTTTCCTAAAGGGACAGAATCAGCTCCTGTGTTTGTTAAACTGTGGATATTTAGCACTGGAGCCCTGCAAAAAGCCACAGTTGGTTTTAGTTTACCTGTAGGGTCACAATATTAAAACAATACTTACCATTTTACATCATATGCACCTTGTAATGTCTAGCTATGGTGTTTCTGTCTCATATGCCTATGTCTTGGACCCTCAGTTTATGAACTATAGTAGTCTACTGACCTGTTTATGTAAAATACTTCATATTTACCTAATCCAAGTAGGAGTTCTCCTGGAAAACATCAGTGTCCTGCTCTGACGTCCTTGGCATTCCTCGGGTCTTATCTCACCAGTGGTATCACACTAAGCTCAAACCATGTAACTGTAACTGGGCCCACAGTGGTTCAGGCCTCAGCAAGTCATTAAGAAGGATAAGCATTCATTCAGATTTATCTTAGGACCAATGATTTCCGCAGCTCTGCATGTTTTGTCTCTCTCGACCCTGCAGGTTATGCAACCACCTTAAAGATATATGACTGCACCACAGCTCCTTGTCTAGCAGGTAACTTGAATATACTTCTAACTGCATGTCACCTTCACTGTTTCCTTTCCTGCTTCATCAAACTCCTGGGGTTTGTTGTGCATGAACCAGAGCAAAAATCTAATTTAATCTAAGCTGTTCAAATGCATTTTTATGAATGAGTTTTACCATCATGTATTTCTCTGGAAGCTGATGAGAACTCTTTTCAGCTAAATATTTCACAAACCGCCTTTAACAGGAGGTAAGGTCCGAACCTCAGCACAATCAGTGTTGGCACTTTGTGTTGAACTTATAGTTTGTTACACAGTTGCCCAAGTAGTGCAACTGTGAAGCAAATTACCATCTGCGGGTCTTAACCTTGAGACTAGCCTGGTGTTACTTGGTTAACATCTCATACTGTTGTTTTTGAAAAATACAACCATGATATCATCCAAATCATAAGCACACAGTTTGCTGAAGGTCTGCTAACACTGACACTGGCTCTGGAATGTTCTTGGTCTGTCACAGGCCAAGCTCTGAACGCTGAATTCACATATAATAAATGCTGTTTTATATTTAACCTTGTGATCCTATCTGACTAGTCACACTGTCAAGCTGATTCTTGGTAATGGCTACACATACTTCATGAGACATTAACAATACTTGAGAACTGTCAAAATAAAGTTAAAGTTTGTACGATCCCTACTGATGCCGACTGATTCTGGAGTGTAACCACTGGATTATCTTTGCTTACGGTTTCAACTTTGCAAATAAACATTCACTTCTCCAACTTCTTTCAGTTTGGAAATCCCCATCCTTTCGCATTTAACAGTGAGGCTGGTTACGCTCGTCCAATTGTTCTCAGTGAAATTCCCAGCATGCTCCTGCAGCTTGGTTGTGTCCCAGCATGCTCTCTAGCCTGCCTTCCCTCCACCTCCCTCCTGTTTGTGGATTATCATGTAATCCTCGATATTCATCAGCCCTGGAGCTCCAGCATCATTCTTTCCTTATAATAACTTTATTGTTTTTGCTTTTATTGTTAAAACATAGTTCGTGGTTCCACAGTATGTTTTCCACCTTATAGTGTTATTATGTGTTTTACACAGCTGTGAAGTGGACGTGTGTAGATGGCAGCAGTATTGTAAATTCACAATTGAAACATTTATCATGTTCTACAACCTTCATCAGTTTTACATATCATAGTGTCATAACATATTTTAAAGTTCTTGGTATCAAACAAACTACTGTTTCAATTTCCATGGATATTTTTTCTCTCTGCTGTGTTTTGTCCAGTGAAATTAGAATTTTTGAACAGAACTAAAAACAACTACTGAAAACAACTTTATTATAGCTGTGATGTGATGACATTTCTCCTTTAAGCTTCTAAGATGTTTTCATTTAAATAACTGAAGTCAACGAGAAGTGAAATGATGCCTTTCTTCACAGAAAAAAATGATATGTGAAAAGAGATTCACAAACTAAAACTTTCCTCTAATCCTCTCATGATCCCTCAGATTTACCTTGTGACCCTCTGGAGAGGGTCAGTATCCAGACTGGTGTTCACCAACATGGCTCCACCTCATGCAGCTACAACAATACTAACTATTAATAACTATGATATGTTAGACCCACAGGCAGTGTTATAGAGAATGAGAACATTTACTTCGGTGTGTTAAATGCCTTCGTTCTGTAGTTCAGCCTTGAAAATAACCAGGAACTAAAGCTTCAAATATAAACCTTCTGATAAAGCCTCAGTTCAACGTTTATTTTACAGAGGTCACATTACAACAGAGTGGATCACACACATCACACCAGCTGTGATTTGGTTTTTAAATGTGAACCAAAACAATGACCTGCTTCATGTAAAGTAGCGATACAAATCACAAATGATGGAACTGAGTGTGTGTGTGTGATGCACACAGACAGATAGAGGCTCTATGTCTTATCTTCTGTCCGTTTTATTAATCCTCTGTGCTTGGATGAGTGCCTGAACAAACTTTGTCAGTCAGGCTTTAGTTGCATTTAAATAAAAGCTTTTCAGTGGACTCTGGTTTATACTGAAGAGTCATGATCAAGTCAAGCAGATCTGCACTGTAAAAACCTTGGTTTGTCTAAAGTGCCCAATTTTTAAAATCTCACATTTGTTGTGATTATCAAGCAAAACCAGAGGCTACAATATAAACACTGTTAATAGTTGATGTGTTTATAAGCTTGTTACTGAAGGTTGGTATTCAGATCAGTAGATGCTTTGTTAATATGTTACACCTAGAAACATCATTCATTTGTCATAAATGTACCACAAATCACAGACTTGAGCTTTAATAATCATCACTACCAACACTTCTTTGTTCCATACATAGTTACATGATGTATCTCTCTGCTATGTCTCCTTTACTTTGAGGGGATAAAGAGCAGGCAGCAGAGATGTATTGATCATAAGTTCAAGATAAATCTCCAGAGACCCTCTGAGAAGAAACACACTTCTCTAACATTTTCGTTTCATTTGTGAAAACCACCCCTTTTAGTGTGGTCCTGCAAAATCCACCATCAGACACATATCGGGTGAAGAGGAGAGGGAGCACACAACAGCTTAGATAGTCTCATTTAAAAGGTTTCCCCTGTTTTGGTGGACACAGGCTGATAGAAGTAAAGCACAAAATCTATAATACAGACTCAGTAGTATCTAATGCATTAATTAATTAAATGCATTAGTATCTATTTTTACTTAAATATCTCAATTTCCATATCATCAATTTCACTGAAAAATGTTTTCACTTGTTGTCACACTTGAACATTTTAAACATGAACAATATTGTTAGACATTTTTTCAGAGAATCGTTCAGTTATTATCACTTCTTGTTACAAATGCCAGTAGGCTTTCAAAGAGATTTCATTGCCACTCTGTGTCTGCTGGTCCACTTTGGTCTGGACTAAAATGTCATGTACTGGATGGATTGGCATCAAATGTTCCCTCATGGATGAACTGTAATATCTCTTTTGATCCTCCAACCTGTCATTTGCAGACATGTCTCAGAATAAAGGAAAAACCCTGGATGCTTGACAAATACAGTGAGAGGATCGAGTGGCTGTGGAGGATATTTTACTGACATGGTTTGGCTCAGTTTTTCCAGCGACCATCTTTATCCTATGATAACTTCTGCCCTGATCTGAGTGGTCTCTTACACGGTGTCTGTGCCCTCAGTCATTGAGCATGAGGAGTCACTGATATGGTTTGATCACTATAAATAAATTAATTAACCATATGCTATGGCCTTTGCAGTCACCAGATCTCAACCTGCCTGAGCACCTACTGGACCAACATGTTACACAGAGTCAACAATGAGGGGACACCTCATTCAGAGTTTAGCTCAGACTGAGCTAAAAAGTACAAAAAGTAACATCAGGTTAGAAGATACATTTATACTTTAATTACATTTATGAAAAATGACTTTTTAATACTCATCTTTTTAGGAAACACTTCACCTGCTGCTGCAGCTGCACCACCTCGCCTGTTATACGTCTCCACTATTAAATTATTTTTGCTCTGTATGATTCTTTTACTCCAGTAAATCTGAGTATTTCCTCCACAGCGTTAAGTTGAACTGTCTCATTGTCTTTTTTACAGTGTAGAAGAAGAGAGGTGTGGGAGGGAGTTGGAGGGAGGGGACGAGGGTGAGAGGAGGGGGTGGAGGAGGAGAATGGTCTTGCTGTCAAACACAGATGAAAACACAAGTGCAGGTTTCAGGAGGGCACCGGCGTTAGATAACCACGTTTATTTTCTCCTGGAAAGCGGCGAGGACCAATGGAAGCGGAGCGACGAGCTGAGAACGAAGAAAGCATATTAATTTAATTCCCTCCAACTCAACAAAGCTGCCTGGGAGGCGACGTCTGCAGCAGACCGGTGATGCTGCACAGACACAGCGACCCTGCAAACTTCAGAGTGGATTAGTAAACTGTAAAAACAACCTGCCTGCTGCTGCTCATCGGGCTGACATCTGATCATCTGCCTCTGCCGCTGCAAGTTGATGTTCACGTCAATAATGAGAGCAGCGATGCGGACGGTTTGGCTTGAGTCTTAATTAGAGAGAAGCACCTTCATTATAGCAGCGGCGAGAAAATGCACAGGACATATAACAGAGACATTAAAGAGCTGTGTCAGCCCACCAGCGTCCTTTAAGGTGAGGGGATATTCTGATTCATCTGCAACTTTTTATCTGTGGCCTGTGACACAACAGACCTTAGTCTACTGTATTACCAGGAGCAACTCTTCACAATGTTGTATCATTATTATTTTTTTACTTTGTTTAAGCAGGTAAAAGTCACGTTCAGAGTTAAATAAATAAATTTCAAAAGAGAACAAGATAAAATAGTTGGAAAAACATATCCAGGCTAAACTGACACATACTACAAGAGGAACCTGTACCTGGCATCTAGTTAAGATGTTTGCTTATGTTTGTTTCCAGTAAATTCCCATGTCACAGTGCAGGCCTGTAGGATTCATTTTTTCATTAGGCTTAACATGATTTATACAGTAGCTCAAATCTTGTCTGAATGTTTAACTTACAGAGTTACTGATTTATATGACCATGAATGAGTTTCAGCCTTTTACTGAAGAGATACTGAGCCTGCATACATTGCTTTGTGTAGGTGGAGCTAATTATATATATGTATATACATATATGTGTGTGTGTGTGTGTGTGTGTATACTGTATATATCATGTGTTGTGTAGTCTAACATGCATCATATTTAAATAACTGAAGTCCCAGAACAATTAGATGTGTAAAATTTTATCCTGCAGTAACATGTAACTATAGCTGTTCAGAGTAGCCTCTGAAATATAACAAAGTAAATCATAAAATTAAATGAAAAAATGAAAATACTCAACTGTGTGTGTGAGAGCTGATATGGGTAAACTGAAATGAAATGTGCTTGCCAGATATTTCATTCTAACGTTCCTAAAAAACAAACAGCACTCAAGTAGTGTAATGCATGGTGCACATTTTGCTCTCAAATTAAAGGATAATTGCACATAAAACAAACTAAATATCTTCCTTGGTTCTGCCACATGGTCGGTCTCAGACATTTTAGGCTCTGGCTGGTTCACACCATCCTCTCCAGAGCCAGTGAGACTTTAGACAGCAGCAGGTGTGAATTAGTGTTGAGAGTTAGGAGTGTCAGGTCTAAAAGTGGAGATTTTTCTCCTTAATTATAATTATTTTTCTATTTTATTGAACAAGTCCAACAGCACATGGAAAACAGTATGTACACACACGGGAAAGCAGGAAATTCAACACAGAAATTCCAATTGCAAAGTGGAACTGGTTGTGTTAATAAATGAATAATTAATTAAGATGATTAGTCGATAATTTAGGAAACTGTGTAAGTAGTAAGTAAATAAATAATAAGACATTTTGACACTTATCTTGTTATTTTGTTGCCAAATATTGCTCAAAGGGCTGTAACACACCAAGCTGATGGCTGAGTGTCGGCCAGTGTTGGAGCACTGGTGAGCGTCTGTCTACCTAGTTTTGTTGATATTGGTCAGATATTTATCATTTTATGAACCACAAAGGATAGGAAAGAGAGAAAACTTCATTGTAATGCATCTGTGTCATCTTCTACTCTAGTATCCAAATATTAGAATACAGGGACCTGGCAACCTGCAATGTCTTATTTCATTATGACAGTGATAGATGATGGATCATTCTTAAAACACATTTTGTTCATGGCTATTATTTTGCCATTGTGATATACTGTATATCAAAATGTAGCTCAGTGATTAATTGACTGAAAGAAAATTAAGTGGTGCTATTGGTACTAGTGATACTAAATGAAGTGACCATTTCAATACCCACTATTGTCATGATCTAAATGGCTGTGCGACAGTAATAATGATCTTTACTTTGCTCTCCTTCAATAATTTCTCAGTTTGCGACCAGAGGTACAGAAAATAACTTGTTGTAGTGATTGAATGTAAAAACCAATAACCACTTTAAGATAGTATATCTTATACATTTGCTATGAATGTTGTTGAGCCAATTGTGAATAGTTCATACTCTTCATATGACAATTTGGTGTGACATTTTGGTCGAATATATTCTTCTTTCTTTATGAGTATTAAGGATGAAGGGCGCCTCCTAGTGCTGTAGTGAAGACTGAGAAGAAAAAGCTCTCAGCAGGTAAAAGGAAGGAGGCTGATGTGCAGCGAGTTTGGCTAAATACAGTGTTTTTGACCATTATATTTGGATTTGGATTGTTGACAAGTGTATTTTGGATCTTTGGAAGTTTATTGGATAATCTTGTTTAT
This sequence comes from Helostoma temminkii, assembly GCA_900302695.1. NCBI lineage: Eukaryota > Metazoa > Chordata > Actinopteri > Anabantiformes > Helostomatidae > Helostoma > Helostoma temminkii. Next base: position 7,579 of record OMLM01006422.1, on the reverse strand, counting down.
TATATTTTTGTTTTGCTATAGAATATCATTTTTGCATGTTTTTAAGATACAAGATTGAAGATTGATGAAGGAAAATACGATGTGTGGAAGAAACAAATGAACTCACCATCTCATGTCAACTTAAGCATCTCCCATTTAAATTGTATTCATATTATATGAACATTTTAATCTGCTCAACTTCATAGATGGGAAACAGGATTTGGTGTAAGTGTTTGCTTGTCATGTGGGCTTCAGAAATATTCAGAGGCCATTCATTTTTTTCATTTATGTTGCAGACTGTTACTACTACAGTCAGTTGAAGCTACAGTCACCTTTTACAGCCTCCAGTCATTTTGACTATGACAATATGACATTACTCTTATTTTTTATTTAATGTTAAACTGTTTCTCCTTTCACAGGCAACATTTAAAGGGGAACACAAGAACATTTTTAAAAGATCTAAAGAAATTTGTATCCACTACAGGTTTTGGATTCAATAAAATGCAATGCCACCTAAATAGGATTGAGACTTGTGGCACTCCTTAAAATCAGTTAAGAGTCTGAACTGAGAGAAAAAGTTTGGGTTTGCAGGAAAAAAAAGTTTGACATGGACTTTAAACACTAACACCTTATTAACTTTTTTGTACTTTTCTTGTCACAGTTAAGTGGCTTCTCTGTGGATCTCCTCCTCTCCTGTCAGCTGGACATGTAAAGACCTCTTCCATCCATCAAACCTCTCACAGCCAGTATGCCTATCATCAGCAATGCCAACCATGACTTCAGCACCTACTCCGTCAGCAGTGATGACAGCAGCCTCGACCGCTTCTTCACTGAGATCCCAGAGACTGAGACCGTCAAGGGTGTGTACTTCCAGCGTGCCCAGCTGCTTCACGATCCCAAAGCCTCATATGTGGTCGACCACACCCTGCAGGTCCTCATCAATGTTGGGGGAAACCGCTACACCTTCCCATGGAGCACCTTGGACCAATTTCCTCAGAGCCGCCTGGGCCGCCTTCGCTTCTGTACCACCCCTGAAGAGATTGCGAGACTCTGCGATGACTATGACGAGACATGCAAGGAGTATTTCTTTGACCGAAACCCTACAGCCTTCAGAGTCATCCTCAATTTCCTGGCTGCAGGAAAGCTACGTCTGCTACGGGAACTGTGTGCCGTGTCACTGCATGATGAGCTTGACTATTGGGGGGTGGATCCGGGACACATGGAGCGGTGTTGTCGTCGCAGAATGATCACTCGTGTGGAAGAAGTGGCTGAGCGAGAGCGTAAGGAAGAAGAGTGGAGGCAGAAGAAGATGATGCTGAAGAAAAGCTCCACAGAGGTTGAAAAGGGCTCTCGCAGACTGATCTGGATGCTGCGAGAAGTAGTGGAAAACCCTCACTCAGGGTTGGCTGGAAAGATATTCGCTTTTGTCTCTGTCATCATGGTGCTGGTCACTGTCGTCAGCCTGTGCATCAGCACCATGCCGGAACTCAGAAATGAAGAAAACAAGGCAAGTATGATATCAACAAAACTTATCATAGACCATACACATCATTGCATCAGTATTATGATCAAAACTTCAGCAGTGTGTCTCTACTAACCAAGACCTGTTGACTCAGTCATGGACTTGCCTTTTCAGTCGAAGCCTAATGTTCAGTCCCTGAATGTCCAGAGCTTATGTAAAATAGTGTTTGTTAAAGGCTCCTAAAAATGAATATTGAATAAGCGGTATAGAAGATGAATGAATGAATGAAAATTACATACATGAAAGGGACTTTGAGTAAAGTTTTTCTTGCTCTTAACAGAAACCTGAACTTCTGTTTTCACTTCCGCTCTCTACAGAAGCAGCACAGAGCATTGAAAAATGTCATCAGCTCTAATATACTCTATTTTATTCAAAACTGTGTAACACTTTCTCCTTGTGTGTGGATGTGACACAGGATTTTTCTAGTTAGTAACCAAATATTTTAACCAGTATGTAAACTAAATATTTTAATTCAGTAACAAGAAGCTAGTGTTTGGCTTTAGAAGTAACACACACTAACACACTTTGATCCGTTCCTTACATTTTTGCTCTCGTGTTTTTGAGGAGTGTTTAACACCAGGCTCATTGGAAGTCAAATATAATCAGTAAAATGTTGATATAGATTTTTCTGTATGTTAATAACGAGAAAATCGAAGCTTCACTTTCATTTGCTGAACATCATTCCTATCATAAACGACTATTTATTAACATAACTTATTTCCAGCAGCCTACATGAAGCACTCAAAGGTAAATGTACTGATTTTAGCTCCCAGTGGAAGCTGCCCTTCAGCCTTTTTTCTCAGTAAACATAAAGGAGCTCATGTGCAGTTGGGACAGCCAAGGTTGTAATTTTAGCTTTTTATTGTAGCTCTAGTAGCCTATTTGTACAACCATTCCTCATTCGAAGGACTTTCTTTTGCTCTGTTATTCATTATCGAGCTTTCAGAGTGAAATAGAAATTGATTTTTTTCTACAATGCGACTGATTCTCCACATTATAACAGACACAGCTTTAACATGCAGCTCCAGAGAAGAGCTATTTTAACTTGTGTCTCTACATCAAAATTAATCTACTGTGCATGGCGTGTGTTTTTAATGAAAATAGTTTTTTCAGATACACATATACCATATACACATATATGAAAACAGATTTGACTGTAATATTTATGTGTTCTGTTAAACAAAATACACAGTGTAGTATTCTCAAAGACAGTTATGGCATGGTGCATTAAAGGGAAGATCACCTTCCAAAAACAAATAAAAAGTGAATTATTTCCTCCTAAAGAGTACTTCAGTGATTTAGTATTGCAGTATAATAAAATTGGATTTCAAATAGACAGATTATAAAGGACTGATAAATGTATGATAATAAATAATTTATAATAATTGTACGCATATTTAAATGTAATGTTTTAAATCAGTCTCATCTTTGTGTATCCTTCTGTCTACGTGTTCATGTATTACGTATATTTACATCCATATGTATATAGATTGTGTGTATATTGGTATTTGTGTATGTGTACCATACAATATAAACTATATGCAGATTGTACAGTTTATATTAGTGTTATTCTGACTTTTCTTAGCCAATCCACCCTGTATAAATGAAGGTCAAACAAAGGTCAAATAAATTATAATAAACAGCATCATGAATAAATAAAAACTGAATTAGTGTTTCCAGTTTGCAGATTTTTTATGTTTATAGTGTATATATCAGTTTATGAATGACTTATATTCTCCTTGACTATTTGAAAAGCCCTTAATTAAAGCTTTTAAAGCTGTTTTAAATAGTGTCTAGTCAGAAAGGTTGAACTCCACCATCTCATAGTTTAGAAACCTTGTTCCAGAGCCACAGAAGACATAAAACCCTTCATTGCCTCAGTACCGACCAGCTGCACTAGCTAACTAAGAATTTCTGAACTAAATAGCTTAAACAGTTGTCCTGTATATTTTCAACTCTGTGCCTCTGTGTCTGCAGGGTGAGTGCTCACAGAAGTGTCACAGCATGTTTGTGGTGGAGTCCATCTGTGTGGCCTGGTTCACCTTGGAGTTTATGCTGCGGTTTGTCAACGCTCAGAGCAAACTGGCCTTCATCCGTGGCCCCCTCAACATCATCGATGCCATCGCCATCCTGCCGTATTACGTGTCCCTGGTTGTTGATGTCAGAGATGAATCACAAGAGGAGGTCATCATGGGTGCCGGCAGGGGCTATCTGGACAAACTAAGTCTCATCCTGCGCCTGCTGCGGGCCCTTCGGATCCTGTATGTGATGCGACTGGCTCGCCACTCTCTGGGCCTGCAGACGTTAGGGCTGACCATGCAGCGCAGCATGAGAGAGTTTGGCCTGTTGTTGCTGTTTGTCTGCGTAGCCGTCACCCTCTTCTCACCTCTGGTCCATCTAGCAGAGAGCGAACTCGCACCGTTTGCTGCCACACAACCACACCACAGCTTCAGCAGTATCCCAGCCTCTTACTGGTGGGCCATCATCTCTATGACCACTGTGGGCTACGGTGACATGGTGCCGCGCAGCATCCCCGGACAGATTGTGGCGATGACCAGCATCCTGAGTGGCATTCTCATCATGGCATTTCCTGCCACCTCCATCTTCCACACCTTCTCCCGCTCCTACCAGGAGCTTAAACTGGATTATGAGCGGCTGTGGAAAGAGGAGAAAGATGAGGAAATAGCTGCAGAGTCGGAGGAGAGTTGGTCCAAGGTTAACTTGTCACCAGAAGAGCTTGTGTCTGCGTCCAAGAAAGAAAACGACAGGTTTCATCAGTCTACACTTCCAGCTACAGCTTTCTGATGGAGCAGTCACATAATAATATAATAATAAACCTAATTATTAGACACTTTACTACACACTCTTATCTTATATTTAAGTACAGGTATAAGTACATTTAAACTCCAAAGAACTGTTTTATGGTGAACACATTACACTGTTTTTGTCTATTCATGTTTTGGATTCATTCCTTAATTCACTGAGCTTTCAAAAAACTCCAGCACTTATCTAGACAATTGATATTTAAATGCTTTTCATATCAGAAATTATACGCAGCACTTCATACTAAATCCTTACTTAAAATCAAACTGAAATTCTCCCAAACTGAAATCTGAATATAGGTACCAGCAAACACGGATGATGAACCAGTCAAATGATAATATGCACAGGTACAGTCATCACTGTTGATACCCAGAATCCCCTACGGGAGAACAGAAGAGGTGACAGTGCTACAAATTCATAAATAAACTTCATTTTTTAACATATGGAAACATTAGTAAATTTTAAACTTTTAACGTAACATCAGGTTGACTGTTTTAGTGCCTTCTGTGGTTGTACATTTCAGGCCTGTTCCCCACTGCTGAATAGGTATGATCAGAATTGTTACTGTACCAATTTATAAGATGACATGAAGAACCTGATAAGCCATATGGGTAGATAACTACAAAAAAATAATGAGGAAGGCAACATCTGCAGTGAATTAGCAATCAACACAAGCACAGACATGAGAAACATCACATTACACAGCACAAGAACCTTTAATGTCTCTGTAAGTTGATTTTTCAGTGGAAATCAATGGATGTTTGGATGAATGAATTACTTAGAGTATCATGTGGAACATCACTGCCAGTGTTTTAAAGTGTGTGTATTTAATACAGGTCTGATCCTTAATGTGCAGATTGATGCTATCGTCTAGTCAAATATCTTGTATTGTCTCTTGTCTCACTGTCTGTCTTCTTTTAGGCATTTTAAAAATAAAAAACTAACTGTTTTAGTTTTGCTTTTGAACCTTTACTATTAAACACAAACTGCAGCAGGTGAGCTGCTGAATAAATGCTGTTTCAAAGTCTGATTGGTTTGTTTAGGAAAAATAAAAGTTATGCTCATTGTAGAGTAGATTCATACTTCAGTAGCACTGCAATGAAAGATTAACTGGAAACTGACTTCAGCCATTAAAACCTATGGATGAAGCTGAATGTGTGAAAAATGTAAAAACACAGTTTTTTCCATTTTTGTGTTGAATTGAATATGATACTGGAAGTGCACTAGGAAGGAGTGTCTTAATGACCAGCACAGGTAGGAGAAAACAGAAACTAAAATCTGTCTCACAGTTTCAATAAATATGTACTAAAGTACTGATTATTACCAAGGACAATATATACACACATAACATATTGATTTTTGCCATCAAAAATGAGTGCAACTCAAAAAAGACGCATATTTTCAGTCTGTTTCCAGCTTCAGAATAAAAGATGTCAGAGTTTTTTCACTTTTTTCTGACACCAGTTACTAGTCTGTATTCAGCTGGTATTAAATTTAGGACAGATGTGTTTTGTATATTGAATATTTATCCATTAGTTGTTGTAACTGTTCTATTGATTTGTGCATTTATTAAGTAGCTTATTGTACAGAAAGCAGTGCTGTGTTTTTATTTGCAGTCATAAAATAAATATATTTTCAAGCCACTTTATACAGAGACACATTAAAATAAATCCATTAATTAGAAACACAGTAACATGGTAGAAAGTTCCAGGAACTTTAACCATTTATTTCACTCTTTGTGTTTTTTTGATACATTTGAAACCAACTAATTTCCCCTCACGCTGACATCTGCTGTTATCAACTGTGGCTGGTGTCTGAAGACACAGATGGAGCATTTTAAAGAGCCTCTTTCTATTTTCACAGAAAGTCTTCGAACACTGTTGTTGGCACGATTACATCCACTCTAACAAACAATGGAAACATTGAAAAGTCCAACAGTTACTTGTTCTTGTCCTCCACCACTGCCTGCTGTCCTCACAGAGGAAACTCAAATGTTGTTATGTGATTTCATGAAATATTTAAAATGACTTGACCATCAATTAGTTATTTAGTGTTAAATGTGGAGTAGAGAAGATCTAAGACTAACCGGCACATTTACCTACACATTGATGAAGAGGGTTAATTTGACCTAAATCTGTTTTAGTGGTAAACCTGCTGCTGCTCTGGATCAGGTTTACACATTTTTGATGTACATTATGATGCGTCAACTGCAGCAGCATCAGCTAAATAATTATTTGACACTGTCATGGTGATTAGACTACAGTGATGCTGACACTGTAGAGGGATGTATTTCACTCCACACAGAAGTTCACTTACACAAATATTTACATAATCATGGACATTTTAAAATTTACATTTACATTATAATATAATAATAATAATAATAATATAATAATATAATATATTTAATATTTACATGTCAGTCAAAACACAGAGTACTCATGAAGCTTTAATTCACAAAGGGGCAGTACATCATGATATACTGTATATAAAATATTACTTCAAATGATAACAGTAATGTATCAAAGTACTTTATTCTCTAATCTTTAAACAAACAATGTTTATTAAATGTTTTAATTCAAATAATCAAAAAAGAAAAAAGAAACTTCATCAGTTTTCTAGAAACCAACTTTTCAGTGTAATCATCATCAGTTTAACATTAACATGTAATGATTAAACACAAAGCAACTGAATTTTCACTGTTTAGTGTTGACATTGACAGTGGTAGATGGTGTTGTGTTGTTAGCTGCTTGCTTCTGAAATTTATCCAGCAGGTCCTTTGCCCACTTCTGGTTGGGATCGATACACACTGTCCTGATCTTAGTTGTGACTCTAGAAGAAACACACAAAATATACAGTATATAATGAGAAAATTGTTTTTTCAGAAATGATCCCACAGAGAAATTTCTCCTAAATTAGCAATTTTTTTTTGCAGCTTTCAGATTGTTGTTTCCGTTTAAGTAATAAATAATAATGAACATTATTCTGTACTGACATGTTAGTCAAATCAAACCTAATGCATAAACATGTAAGAAGTATTTCATGTAGTTGTAGTATATGTAGCTTACTTTAACTGCTATGTGTAATGTTGACTGGTTAAATCTGTTCCAAAGCATCGTATTTGTTTTGTTAGTTTTGTTAATAAAACCTGACTCAGCAAAATCTGCAATAGTAGTTTTAGTGGTAGAAGTAAAAGACGTGAGAAAATGGAAATAATAAAGTAAGGTTGTACTTTTACAGTACCTGAGTAAATAA
>OMLM01006419.1:3506-15417 GCA_900302695.1 Helostoma temminkii | reverse complement strand
GATAAGAACTCATTGTTTAGCTGGATCGCCACACAAGAGCTCACCCCACAACATTTATGTGTAAGTGAAATTCAAAAGAAAAGACCCCACTACATATGAATGGGACATGCACTTCAGTTATTGTGATGTCTACATGAGAGAACGTTGGCGGTAGGAGAAGAAAGAAAAGACTGGACCAGAACAATATCAATACTTAGATGTAAGGATCAATAGCTGTGGACAGGGAGAGGAATTAATCAATAACTGCTGGTATTGATAGGTGGAATCAGTATTCATTCTGGTATTGATGAAATTGTTATGATATCCATCCTCATATCATACCATCCTCATGTCAGATTGTTACTGTAAATAGTCCATATACTTTGATGAAAACATTAGTATTCTGTATTATTTGGTTGTGAAAGCAGTGGCATCCAAGCAAATAGCTTGGATGTGTGCACATAAATGGCTCATAAATGGATCATTAACCTCTCAAAGGTTTCGTATTGGAAGAGAGAAACCGCAACAATGCAAGACTAACATCACGTAACGTGATTTAGTCTTGCAAAAGAAGTATGTACGACACTGAAGTATGACACTGTATGTATTTTACCTATTTGTTAATACATTTGGATTACATTTTCTTCTATCTACACATAAGTGTGCCACATTACTTCACTCATTACCATTCATTATTGGTTCCCTGTTGTGCCACTGTTGTGAGTACTTAAGATACACTTAAAGTCATCACAGTTCTTATTTGCTGTGAACAGTTATTGTACTGTGATTGTCATAAAGTTTTGTCTGAAAAAAAAAAAAAAATAACAAAGGTGTAAATTCTTTCTTTCATTGGGGATAATGTTTTAAGGACTGACTACTTGGATTTAGTTTAATGGTAGCATTTCCTTAACATGAATTCTATATCCTGCTGTGAAATTATATAAGCATAGATAATAGATGATGTTTTTTGCAATATGAGATGGGAAGAATGTTGCCTATCACAGTTCAGTCCTTCACACCTCACTGGTGCTTGCGTTTGGTGAATAAAAAATAAGCACAACATAGTACTTAAACAGACATTAAGAAGATGGTACTTACTACACAGATCACATAGAGGTGTTGATGGCTTCTTTGGTTTTCATTTCTGCACGTGCCCAACTCCTGCCTCTGTCTGCCCTTGTCTTCTTTGTATTATGAGTGCACGTTGCATGAGGCCAATTATGATATGTCTCTCAATACACTCTCAGTGATTCAGTGTATTAAAGGTACATATGCAGCAACCACTGACACGGTACCAGATGATTCACACTCCAACTACAATGTAGTGTGATTGAACATGATCTGATTGGACACACATACGATGTGACTGGATGACGCTAAGGCATGATGATATACAATTCAGAGTTTGTTTATTTACTAATGAAATAAAATTTAGACCATTCACAAACTCTTTTGCCACAAATTCTGCACAACTGTGGCTACAACTGTGGACTCTTAATACACCAAGGCTCACAATTAAGTGCCACATGAAAAACTGCATGCTTAACACAAAAACTGAAAAAGTCTTGTCTTGGGTTTTAGCCGTGAATCTGAACCTGAGACAGGGGATGCTGGTGTACTAGCAGATTATTGTGTACTTTACAACAGCGTAGCAGATTTTGCAAATTGCACCCGACTTGTCAAGCTTCTCGTCTTTCTTGTAAAACCTGTAGTGTTTGATTTGTAGTTCACTGGTGTGTATATCCTTATATTTGTTGTGCTCAACTGTAGTGCACAAACAATAATATAGTATAGACGGTCACATTTTCAAATAAAATGTCTAATGATAACATAGATCAGGGTTTGTCAATGCAAGCGTAATAATCATCGAATCTCGATTTCTTTTCAAAATTGCATCCATCCCTAGCTGCTCTAATGATGCACATGTTCCTGTATCAATACAAATCAGTTAATCTTCCCATTCCTAGTCTGTAGAGAAGAGTTTTTTCCACACCACAGACATTGGGAGTCTTTATATACTGTAGATGATGGGCTCACACTGAATTCATTTGGATATAGATTTAGATTAGGTTACTGCAGGCCTAGATCTTTGTGAAATCAAGTCCTGGGCTGCCCCACAGTCATTTAGGCAATCAGATAATATGCGCAAATCTAAATGGTACTGAGGGCAGACAAGATTTTCAGTAAACAGAAATTGTACCAAATACTCCCTACTCAAAGCTTGGAGTGTGAAATAGCAGCAAGAAGTGGTTGAAATTATGTACATTAAGATGATAAAGAAAATATTAACATGAAATACTTTACTTCTTGTCTTTGTCTTGAAGTCTGGTAACATGGTGAAGATTGAAGACCAACTGTATATTAAATTCACAAAATGGCATTTATTTATGCCATTTATTTATTTAAAACTGTTATTTGCCATATTTATATATATATATATTTGCCAGCGATCGCCAAATGATTTAGTTTTAACATTATCATATCTACAGATTAGCTTGTTGCTTAGACAGCTGGAGAGATAAAAAGCTGCAGTTACGTGGTCAATGTGTTGCAGGATTTTGGCTATTGTAAACTGTGATCATTGCTATAATCGCAGGTAAATTTTGTATGAAACTAATGTGTTTGTTGGATTTTATTAGATGTAACTTATCATATGAAGTGCTACATTTCCACAAAGATCAGTAAAAGCAGGTGGGAGTTGTAGACTGTGGTGAATAAGCATGGACCCCCCCCCCCCAAAAAAAAGTTAAAGCTCTTGTGTTAGTGTACTGCTTGGTGGGCAAGGATCCAATGCAGTGGTAAAACAAGTAACTATAAATGCTAATTTAGTAGCTGTCAGGCTAGAGGTATACTTACTGTAAACCAACGGATGTACATTGTTTACAACCAGGTCATCTGCGCCATTGTTCACATATGCTTTCAGCCAAATCACAAGACTTTTTCTGCACACAGGGCAGCATCTGAACATCAACCTTTCGTCACTTTCTCCTTTCTTCTCCATTTTAGCACCAATGTGGTCCGGAGATCTTTTAAAACTGAATCTAGAGCATATTAAATGAATGAGTCTCACCAATAATGTCATATCATTAAACATGTTATCCAGGTTTTGCCAAAACACCATTAAGTCAATAAAGTTAGAAGTTTCCAGCTATTTTATAGAATTATTTCCTGTGAGTTTATTAAACACCTGTAGCCATCAGTCAGTAAAAGGATCCATAAGAACATCTTTTGTCCGCATTTCTGCAGGTGCAGACAGCGGTAACGTCATTATTATTCATGATTTTAATTGTCCCTGGCACAGAAGTGAGAGTGTAAAGGTAAATTATGTTGTGAATTATTCTGCACACCAGCCTCATGTGTGATGAAGTAGGTGTTATGTTGAAATGTGTGTTTATTTGCTCATCACTTATTGCCATTTTTTTGTTTGCATAGTAAGTGGCCCCCACGATTTGCATGTTTGTGTTCTTCCTCCCACCACAGCAGAAACCGCGTGTTATCTGAAAACACCAAAAGAGCTTCTGTTATTTGAAAAGCCCGCAGGTTGTCTCTGGACATTTTCTTTTGCTTCTCCAGTGTTTGATGCAGTATTGCTTAGTGCTGCTGCTAGCCCTAGCAAAATTGTCGTACTGTGTGTTAACACTTTTAATGTTTTAAGTGACTCTCTTACCAGTTTAGCAGAACAAACCTCGCAGTCTGCTTTTGTTATCCTCACTTATCTTAGAACATCTCAAGGCTGACATTTCTCCACCTTTGCCTACCCGCTCACCGAACACAAGATAAACGTTCTGCTGTAAAGTGGTATCGAGTGTGGTATCGAAGAAGTAGTACCAGTATGAGTACACCCGGGAGCTCGGCCTTCTTCAGTAGAAATGGTCCAGTGTAAAGATACAATTTATTGCTTTTAAAATGTGTTTATAATGTTACTAGCTGAGGTTTAGTATACATTTGTGCAGGAGAATCTTAGAGCCTCTGTAGCAGTTTAATTCTGAATGCTGAGACATTAGTTGCCTAGAAGTATGTGAATCATTTAAATCCTCTAAAGAACAAGTGATTTGATTAATAAGGATCACTATTGCCCAGACAAACATAGGCATACATTAAGTTATTATGTATGCCCATCCAATGTAGAGTATGATTGCAGAACTCTAATTTTGCTTGGTGTAGTGGTGCCGTAAATCTGTCTCAGAGTTATGATGCAGAATTGATCACTACAGCTATGACAGGAACTTGCAAGTTTATTCTGTTTAGCTAAGTGCAATGTATCTGACTAGTACATTCCACAGTTTGACTCCAAGGTCACTTTTTTTTGTTTTGTGACCGTGACTGTTGTGATTTTTATTGTACATCCACACTTCACATCTCCTCCTTTTCTCTTGAAGTTTGCATTCTAATCCTCCTTATACACAGGTCTGACAAGGACAGGGCTAACTCCAGCTTCAAGAGCAGTGAAGTTGCAGTATGCATTCACTATCTTCCATTAAGTCTTAAATATTGCAAGGGTTTTGCAAGGCATTTAATAATAAAATGTTATGTCCAGAAGTGTATTTTTCCACGTTCCAAATTTGAAGCCTCTTTTCAGTATTTCTGTAGTTACATTTTTTTCTTTCTGTAAATTTATACACAACCAACAATGCTTCTTACACACTTCAGTGTATAAAAGAATGATCCTCCTTCAGTGTCACCAGCATTATGAGCAGTCTTAGATTTATTCTTGTACAGGGTGGACAGCTGTTGTTCCCTTCACAGTGATGTCAGGTAAACAGGACCTGAGATGAAGTCAAAGACGTATGTGATGTGTGCTTCCTTGTTTACTGCAGTCTGCTTTTGGATGCTTTTTTTGCTGTTTTTAGTTAGTGGTGAGGCCATTGCTGTGATGGAATATTTGGTTTGATATTTTGAGGTGCATACGGGTTTAGGGAGTGTGAGGGTATGTGTTTGTTTGTCTGTCCTTGTTCATGTGGGTTCTTCCATGCATGTTTTATGATTCTTGCACCCAATCCTGTGAAGTTGATGAAGTTTACTTTCTCTTTCGTCAGTTTGTTACTGCTTTGTTGTTAACCTTCATTTATTGAGAAACAGGTACAAATTTTGTATGTTATCACTGCTGGCCATCTCCTTATTAATAATTTACAGAGGGCTTAATGGCTGGAGTTGGTTAGATACACAGGCGCTACCACTGCATTTACAACCAAATAATATCTTTTTTGTATTTTCAACAGTTATATTATATTAAAGCATCAAAAAGCTAATGTATTTTTGTTACTATTAAAAAATTATATAAAAGAGAGGTTGCCATTTCTAACATTTTGATATTCAAGCAAAGCCCTATGTCATTAAAAACAGTCTGTGAAGGCTATAGCTCTGATTTCCATCAAGAATTCATTAGTTGGAATGAATAACACTAAGATCATAGACAAAATATTGCACCGACCTTGTTTATGATGCTATAACTTTTAATCTGAAGATAGAAGCCTGCTCCCCTCTAGTAGTGGAACGTTTTACTACTTGCTCTTTGAATATAAGTGCCGTGCTGCTGCAGTCTAAAGTTCTGTTCTGTTCCAGTGTCAGCAGATTGGACAGTGTCCAATATTATGGATATTAATGGGCATTTAAAATACAGAGAGACAGTATGAATGACAAAATGAAAGTGAGGAGAGTATAGGAAGGAGCCAAGTATGTGTTTGCAAGAGAAGACCGTTTTGAATATCTGACCTGCCTCTGATTATTCAGTGCTTAATCTTGTGTAATGTTATGCTATGTAAATAAAGATTAGGAGGAAGTCTAGTAGCTTTCTTTTACATGTGATTATGTAAGTAATTATTGTTTACCTACTTCTATATTTCACACCTCACCAGTGGATATTAGCTTACCAAAAAGACACATTAATTAAAAGTCAGCTACGGCAGTTTTGTGCTGAAGGACAAACGTGAAGGTTAATTTTGTCTGACGCCGTTTTCTTGCTTCACATGTACATAGTGAAAACATTCATACACACTTAGAGATGCTCAGTAACTGTGTACCCAGTCTTTTCGTGTCAGATTATTTTTTCTTGAATTTAATGATGTTTTATTGTACCCATCAAACACAGATAATATAAAACATATTCTATTATGTTGGTATTCAGAGGATTAAAACTGTCAACGATTATAAATCCAACAGCTTATCCTGCTTAAGATTGATTCTGCACACAGCACTGTAGGTCATCAACAATAAACAGTGTTCAAATGCAGATACAGCTCTTAGTCAAACACATTTTCCTGCCCTTGTGGGGTGACCAAGAACAACAGTGAACGGGCAGGGTTATCTGTGTGTATGTCTATATTTGGATGCGTAGCTCCTATGGGATATGATTGTGACTGATCACTGCCCACTCTGTAAAAGTATTCTGTAGAAAGATAAAAGTCACCCTGCAATCTCTTTCGTACTTTTTTATAGCGAACAGCTGTGATGGGCCTATGGTATTCCAGTAATGACATCCATCTATTTGAGCTTATGCAAATGCAAGAAACACAGGACATTTCAGGCAAAAAGAATTATTTGTTCAGGAGAGCAGGACCATTTATCACATATAACGTGATGGAGTGGCTGTGAAAAACTTAGAGGAGGAGATTCCAATGAATTTCATTTGTGGGGCAGTCAGCAGAACGCCTCCACATCTGAGGTTGAAAATTTTCAGAGATTCTACAGAGTGTTTTTAAATTTCAAACAGGAAAAAAAAGGCGGAGAGCCATTATCTCCTTCAGTGCAATTATTGTGGTGGATTTGCTCAGGGAAGATTTGCTTTTATCATGTTTATTCAGATGTTTATGTAAATTTTTTGATTGAAACATGCAGGCTGTTCTCTTTTTTTGGTGTGTGTGTGTGTGTGTGTGTTGACATGTATCTGTGTAGGTGGATGGTTGAAGTCTGCAAGCGAGTGAAAAGGAAAATGCTGAACAGTCCCATGGAAGTTGTAGCTTGTGAATGATTTCAAAGTTTTCTCATATATCACCATGGTTATAATCTGCTCATTGTTGACCTAATGTACAGTTTAAAAAGTAGCAGGAGATAAGTGCTGTAGAAATGTGGTGTTAGTTATTATTATGATTTCATGAGAGTGGATTAGAAATGTGGCCAGACTTTGTGATAGAGCGAAGTAATGTGATGGAGACTTGTATTGATTTGCTTGTGTACGATAGGCAGTATGTTGTGTTTCAGTGTGAGATAATAGTCTGTTAAATAGGAGTGATAACAGTTTCAGTCACTTGGTTTGATTTCTCCCCCATCAGCACTTTGATTTTAAGATGGAGTGGCCTTGGACTCACCCCACTTGGCAGTTAGCTTCTTTTCTCCTCACACACACACCCTAGATGAGGTTGACCATTACAACAGTGTTAGCACTGTTTGTCTCACCCTGCTTTCATAATTAGAAATTGGTCCGTACTCAGCCACTGTTGCTTGGGGCCACCTATCTGTGAGATGAAGGCTGATTAAATTCAAGTCACTGACTAGTAGCAATGGATGTAACGGTGGAAAGGAAAGAAGAGCAGAGAGGGTATGAGGGAGGGTGGTGTTTGCAGGAGAACAGACTTGAAGTGTGATGGCTGCTTTTTCCTGGGTGTCATCCACTTTAATCACTAAGTAGGGCTCAGAAGAAGCAAACACTTTTGTTTCAGACATCAACAAAGTTTTTGATTTGTGTTTTGTGGATTTGATTTTATGCTGTTTACAATGTGTACGGGGAAATCATCTCTGTTTGAAGACATGACAAGCGATGCCCTCAGGCTCTGTGCTGGGCATGTATCCCATGCCATGTGTTAGAGTAATAGCGGGTGTTTTCAGATGTCATGCTGTAATGGGAGTCCTGCTGTAGACGTCACAGCCTGTAGCAGCTGCTATTGTAGCAAACAGGAAAGGCACCACTAGCATATCAATGTTTACTTAAGGTAGTTTGTGTCTGGTGAAAATGTTTTATCAAGGAAAACATTGATGGGCATGAGGAGAACATGGTAAGACAAACACAGAGTCAGTTTCAATTTCCTGGTGATAAACATCATCATGATTAATGCAAGTCAATTAAACTAAATTAATAGCACTAAGAGGATGGTGATCAATAAATCCTGACCAAGGGGATCTTTGTTTTGGATAAACATTTTGGAAAACAAAATTAAAAGGCATGTGGCCACATGGCCACCCACCCTTATCCTGGTTTCGTGAAGGATTCTTCTGTTAAAGGGAGTTTTTCCCCTCCATTGTCGACCTAGTGCTTGCTCAAGTGGGGCTGTTGGATTTTCTGTGTAATTTATCTGTATTGTTATGTTGTGTAAGGTGTTAAACCTGTTACATTGTAAAGTGCATTGAGAAGACTTTTGTTGTGATTTGGCACTATATAAATAAACGGAATTGAACTGCTACTATAAATTTGTCACTTTGTAGCCCAAATATTAAAGATAATTGTTACGAACTATGACTAATTAATTAAGGGTTTATTGCACACAGTATGATCTATTTTATCACTGATCCAGCGCCCACTAGTGCCTTAATTGCTTTCAATTGTTTGAAAAACCATTAAAGATCTGAATGAAAAAATATGAGGACAAGACTAATGGGAAAAGGATCATTTCTGGGTCAGTGTGACCACTTGTAAGTTGGGGAGTCAGTTCTCAGTGAGTAAAAACTAGCCATCAGGAGTAGATAATGGAGCTAAGAAAGTATCTGGCCTCAGTGACCCAATGCATACAAGAAGGAAGGCAACTGTGTAACCTATGATGGAAAGCTCACTGTGTAACTTGGGATGAAATGGGCTGATCTCTTTTTGGCCTTAAATCTGTCATATTCTGGACTTGGAATCCAAATGAAAGGCGTATTCCTTTAGTGTCAGATTACACAAAAAGAATTATGCAAACCAGCATTGCATCTTAAAAAGTCACTAACAGGTTTTTCGAAAGTGCCATAATTTATTATTTTTAGACATACCTTCACTCAGCTATAAAATGTGAGCTGAAGACGTCAAGAAAAGAAGAAATCAAACAAAACGAAAACAAAAGGTTGTGTAAAAATCAGGTAATTAGATAGGTGTGACAAGCAACACAAAATCCTTCTTTCTGCAGACTCGTTGATTCTACAGTTATCACTAAATTAAATGTGTTTTGGTTCTGTATTTTCTTTCAAGTTCATCAGCTTTACTCTTGCATATATCCACCCGTTTTAAGATTTAATGAACATTTGATATGCACAACCATTATCAGTTGTTCATGAAATTCATCATTCATGCCTGGTCCCATGTTATTGATCTTGTTCTGTCAGCCTTTGTCAATAGTCTATTTGACAGTGGATATTAAACACAGCGACTGCATTCTCGATTAAATCTGTGGTTTGCCATTTTAAGAGATGTTAAGAGATGTTTCTAGTCCTAAATGAAACATTCATTAACTCTGTGTTGTGTTTTATCCATTACTCCAACACTAATTTCCTGATCCATGATTTGTCCATAGAAATTTCCTGGCCCTTAGTACTCATTTGTATTCTGGGTGCATTAGTAAATGGGTATTAGTTACAAGCAGACAAAACAGGAAATGAGCTCAGAAAATCTGTGTAATTTTGGTTTGTTTGTGTCATGGACTCCAGTGCCAACTTTGAGCTGCTCACATGGTTCTCTTGAGATTTCAAACTTCATTTTGAAGAAGGTAAATCAATTACTGCCAGACAATACGCGATTGAAATGATCAAATTACTGGGAAGGTTGAGGGAGGATGGGAGTCATGAACGGCTGGGTGGGATAGAACAAGAAACCTAACAAGATGAAATGGGAAACCTGGGCAGGGACATTAAAAAGCAAAAAGGTATCGAGGTAGGCAGCAGGAAAGAAAATGCATCTGTCCCTATAGTGTTATTTTGCAGTTGACACAGATCCCACTGCAGATTTGCCAAGAAGCAGTTAACATAAAGTAGATCACATTAGTCGAAGAAACATTTTGATTTAAGACTTATTTCCTTGATCCCCTGCGGCCTGAGGGTTAACATGAATCACAGTGTCACCAGCTTGAATGTGGCTGTGGACCTTTAGTGCATTTCTTCCTTCTTCCTGGACTACAAGGACTACCATTATACAGTATATGTTTCTGGATTATACATTTCACCACTGTTTCTGATCAAAGGGCAGATCATCAGTCTTTAATTAATGGTAATACCATAATAAATTAATGTCAGGCCAGAATTAAAATAGCTCTTGTTGTTTTTCTGTGCTCTTTACCAGTGGTGCAAAGATAGTTTAATGGCAAGAGGCATCACTCTCTAACCCCTCTGGGCAACCAGAGTAGACAGAGTGGTTCTGTTGTTAAAACAACTAAACTGACTGAGATGTTTTCTCTGCATCTTGTATTAGTTTCTTTGTCTTGTCAATCTATGCACACAAAAAGCATTAACTTTAAGCTTTGAATGCATATTTAAACCAGGTAGCTCTTAAACAATATGATGTGCTAAAGTCAGTAGGTTGTGAATGTGTTGCATAAATACATATTTAGTCACATATGATGTTACTTTACTCCAAGGATGAAATAAGTTCAGTCATATTTGATGGTCAGTTTGTATCTGTAGGTTGTGAACAATAGTCTTCGATTCATGACTCTTTTCTCAACCTACAGTTTTATTTAAAATGTTAGTGCCTTTCATAAGGACTCAGTAAATAAGCTAATTGAGTACTTAGTGCTGGTTGGATAAATAACTGCCTCAGATTTATGACACCAATGCCATGAAAAATAAATGTCAGCATAGAGTCTTTCCCTCATTAAGTTAAGGGTAATTTTTGTCATTACTTTTTTACTACAGATATAACAGGAAATAATAAGGGAAACTTCAGTCAAAACAAGCGGACATATTTTCACTCCACTGGCAGAATTTTAACCAACTAAATCTTGAAGCTTAACTCTCAGACCACATTTTTTTGGAATGGATGTTTTTTGCACTGTATTGTTGAGCTTGTTCAGGGACCATTGATCCATGTCATTGTACTGCAACGGCATTCTGTTGAAGGACATTTTTTTTTCCAGCATTAGATGTATTGTATTCTAAAATAACATTCAACATAACATAAATACATATATATATAAATAAATCATGTCAATTTAAAAGAAAGAAGAAAGGAAAAGGGCCATACTCAGACTTGTAATGGACATTTTTTGATGTTCATGTAAAAAGCAACATGTAGCATGTACAGGAACCTGCTTATTTGCCCTTTTATATGCAGTATTTTAACATTTCCTAAACAGTAATGGGTTTGATAATACAACGTGAATCAAATCAAACATCTCAAGGTCACATCAGGATCAAAAGCGTCTGAGGTATAAATCATACAGATTCTCCATCATAATGGATCAAAGGTATGGATATGGGTTAATCAGAGAAGCAAAACGACAGATGCATAATGGCATTAAAAACACATTTTCATTAACACATTTAATCAATGTTGTTGATTTTAGGCAAAGATTAGGCCTTTACATAAGCCTGCAGGTTCAAATCATAATCAAGATGATGGTTTATGGTGCTAAAAAGACAATTTTACCAAAACGATAAGGTTCATAAAATTTTAATGAAATTAAATGAATACATGAAATATTGTGCCCTGAAGTTGTTGAGATATTGTCTTTCACCACTGTGATCATTGATTTGTCTGTAACGTTTGTAGAAAATAGAGGAAATATTTAAGTTTTTGAATGCCAGACCATTGTTTTAGCTTTCAAAACACAAAAAACTATGTAAAACTATGTATGTCACATTAGCTCACAAATATGCAATCAATCTCATTTTAACTTCACACATAGTTATAAAGTATAAAATTATTACTGTCTCTGGTTTAAGGACATTCAGGCCCTTGCCCTTGAACTACCACGTACCGTGTGTGTGTGTGTGTGTGTGTGTGTGTGTGTGTGTGTGTGTGTGCGTGTGTGTGTGTGTG
>OMLM01006415.1:15517-28353 GCA_900302695.1 Helostoma temminkii | reverse complement strand
TATTACTGCACAGATACACACACACACACACACACACACACACACACACACACACACACACACACACACACACACACACACAAACACACACACAAACACACACATACAAATAGAATACAACCTGTGAAGGAGGCTGGTAGGAACCTCGTGGCTCCTACCAGCTTGAGGAGGATCAAATGACTATATACTATTTCTTTAAGCCTTTTTCAGCACATTCAGTTTTTTACACCCTCAACATGTGTCAGCGAACCCTCCTCCTAACCTGGGTAATTATGTAATACTGTATATTTATGTGTATGTCGTATGAAGGGGAGGACTGATTTATATGGAAACACAAACATTATGCCCAAGTTCAAGCAGGAAGACATTTTCAACCAGCTTGTGTCATCATCATAGTAGAGTTCGACCTCGCCACTATTATTCAGTAATGTCACCAGGTTCTGTGTGCAGGAATCATTCAATAATCATCTTAGTCTAAGAACATTTGAATAACCGAACATTGTCTCTTTTTGCTGTCATCATAGTTTTTTCTGCTTCACAGATTCACCACACCACTACTCGTATACCCATCAAGGCTTCGGGGAATCTTGAAAGTTGTCATTTATTAGTCTCCATTCAATAACACGTTCAAAATCTTCATTAAAATAACATTTTCATAATAATGTTAATTTGTGTATCCCCTGATTGAACTAGGAATTAATTTAATATAAATGGGTTTGCAGTATAATAAACATCCATTTAGAAAACCCACATCATCAGTGTGCTTTCTGTATAAAAGGCAATGTAGGCATGTTGCACCATACGTCTAATAGATAAGAAACATGTTGATCAGAACAACTTTTGAAAGTGATAATATGACAGAACTGTGTATTTATGAGCTTCTTTTGGAGTTCTTCTACTCTCAAAGCTGTAGTGTGGAAATACATGTTCGTGTACTTTGAGAAGTTGTATTTCTGCTTGCCAAATTTATAATATGACATGGGGCTAAGCTTAAAACCAAACATTGAGATTGTGTCAGGATTAAACCGACATTCTTTGAAGCTTTGAGAAGTGTGATGAAGGCAAGCACTGGGCAGAGTTGTTGGCCACTGCCTCACCTTCTTTATTTACCTCTTGGGTCTTTAGATCTCTTTGTTAAGAATGCACAACTCCAGGAAATAGACGTGTTGTCTTATACTGCGCTCACCAGTGTAGATCAGACCAGCCAGTTCCTCTCACCTAAAACCAAACAGCCACAAATACTTGGAGACTAAAAGAAACAGAGGTTTTGGACTGTCTCTTGTGTGATTCCAAGTCTGTGTGTGTTCTTATTAAAGTGTTGTAACACAGCTCCCTCTCATTCACAATTGCCTAGCTCCTCTTGTAATGAAGTAGGAGTTGGTGACGTCACTATCGATAAGACAACATGCTCTGAATAACAGAGACTAAACGAGATGAGATCACTTTGTGTGGAGGCTGTGGGAAGATTGTGTTTTTCACTGAAACTGGACTATCAAGACAGGACCCTGCTGTTACTAAAATTCCTCAGTGTTCACACTTTGAACATAGAGGTCTTTCCATGTCAGAAGCAGACATCATTTCATTGAGATACTGTAAATCAAATCAGATAGCGTCATGCATGTACATAATCATGATGGAGTGTCATATAGCAATGCTAGCAGCTGTTTTTATTTGATTAAAGTCTGAATCATACAATGTTTCTCAGTGTGGGAGATTAGCCTTGATATAGAAAATCAAACCATTAATCCAACAGTCTTAACAACATACCTATGCAATGAAACCAAATGGCAAAGTTGTTTTGACTGTTGCTGTTTTAGGGCACAGTTCTGCACTCATCACCTGCAGTGAATTTATTAGACCCCTCCATGGATGAGATCAGTGTGTTTAAGCCAAAGGATATGCTAGGTATTTTACTAAAATAAAGAAAAACTAAAACACACACACACACACACACACACACACACACGCACACGCACACACACACACAGAAAGCACGCACACAGACAACTCTCACTCGTGCTTTCACACTCTCTGTCACACACACACAGACAAACACACAAGTATGACTCAGGCCAGCAGAATGTGTTTGCTGCCTGCTCAGCTCTCATCTGGAAGCTCCAGACATGAGATAAGGTGGATCCAATGATGACCGTCTGTCTGACCGAGGAAAATCGACCCCCAGGGGTGAATCTTGTTACCTACTCCTCAGAGTGCACATACATACAGACACACACAGCTGAAACAAACACAAATGTACACAAACAGCCCCCAATAAGCTCCATGGCATATACCACCTAATCCCAAACAATCAGCAGTGTGTGTGTGATCCTCTGCATATGGCTGAGAGGAAATTTACACACGCCATCCATTCATTTACTTAGCTCTTTATCTATGACTAATCAGGGCACTACATCCTGTCACCCATCCACAAAACAAGTAATATATCTGCAGGCTAATGGCCCAGCTCAGAACTGTGTGATGTTTAATGTCTGCTTCAATGGATTTATACACATATAGATGGAGGATTTTAAAATGGGAAAGGACCGTGAAAGTGGATCCCATGATGAGCACTGCAGTTCTGATCTACGTTGAGGACGTGTTACACCAAGAAAAAGCCCCATATACATGACACTTAACAAGAAGTTATATCTGTTGGCCTGCCACCGCACACAGCCCCTGCTAAGATCTCAAAAATAGATTTACTTTAGAAGGACCTAAGTGCTTCAGCCACCACATGCACATGCACATATGCACATATGTAAAGATAAGTAGGTACTTTTGGTAGCAATGTCTTGCAAATTATAGCTACGGTATATACAGTAAGAATGCACAAAGCACCAGTTTTCCTAAATCACTTACATATTGTATAAACCCCACATATGCTGGTGTCCCATTACAGATATATCCATGTTATTTTACCCCTTTGCCATTTTCCTCCCCGGCCAAACGCAACACAGTTTGGAAATTCTAAATGGATCAGTTCCCATCATTGACATAGTTGCCATTTTCATAGCATTAGATTTTTCCAGAGTGGAGAACTTCTGTTTGTTTTTACTGCTACTGTCACACATTCAGCTGCCCTGCAACTTGATTCAGACAGAACTTCTTTGTATCATAAAACTGGCACGCAAACCGTACATAGTACATACTTCACATTCATACACATACAAAAATATATGCTTTAACGGTGTTTTAATGGCAGACAACAAAGGCATCTCTTCAAACATCCACGCAAATGCCCAAAAGCACACATACACAGTAAGAAGGTGAGCTGGTTCCTTTACATCAGAGTTTCCTTGGGTCCGCCTTGTTGGGCAATAATAAGTAGCATTTAACAGGCACAAAAGGAAACAGAGAGAGAGAAAGATGGAGTGAGTGAGTGAGGGGGAGAAGGAGAGAGAGAAAGCATCCACCGTGTCCACTCACACAAAGAGTGTGCTTGAGCGCCAGCGTTGCAGATGGAGCAAGTGAGTGCGCAATAACCACACTGATGACTGATATTTCTTTAACACTGGAGCCTATTCCTCCATATGGAAAAGCACAGAAGAAGAGGAGGGGGAATGGGAGGGGTCGGTGTGACTGAGGTGAAAAAACACTGTATTCACCTGATGCCAGACCATAACATTATGACCCAATCCTTGTTATATTTACTAGTGGGGAACACTTGGTGGTGCAGGAAGTAGCTATAACATTGTTTTTCCCTCCTGTTAAAAAGCCTGTGTTCTAGTAAAACCTTGGGGGGTTCGAACCCACAGCTTTCCTCATACTGCTTCCAGGGGGAAAGCTGAGTCACCTGAGCCAACCTCTGCCCTCTAACTCTCTCCATCTCCATCTATCCATCTATCCATTCTTTTTCTTCTTACTCTTCATCTCTTTTCTCTATGTCTTTGGGGGTAGGTATAAGCTGAGCCAAAAAAAAGAAAAAAAATGGAAAAAATATATTTTTACTGCAAATGTACCAATTGTAATGGATCCATAATGTAACCCACGGGAGAATCTGCTTTCACACTGGACTACCCACTAAGTGAGCCAGGGATGTATATAATGGATATATACATTGAAACTCAATCCGGGGTCTATTGTAATGTTGCCCATATAGTGCTATTATGTAAGATTGTTTAAATGTTTAGAGACTAAAAGAGAGAGAGGTCAAAGAAATATAATAGAGTCCTTCTTTTATGAGTCATGTAGTGGGTCATGGGCTGCCTTCTTAAGATGCCATCAACACAACAGAGGGATCTTTCACACACGCACAAACAGATATTATGTTACAGGAACAACAACAGAGAACAGAAGGGAAAAGAAGAAAAAAAACAGGCCATGATCATAACAAGGCCAAGGAAAGATTGATCTGTTGTTGTCTGGATGAGGACACTGCAGAGCAAACTTTTTAATTACAAATAGATTAGACCACTGTGATGTTGTTGTGTGGTCTCTGTGTAAACTCCCTCAAAATTTAGTTTCAAGGCTTGCGTGGATTCCTTCTCTTTTGTTTGTCTTCAGGAGATCCTGGAATCTCTGTCTGTGATGAGGGCCAGCACCGATTTGTGTACAGGAAAGACAGACAGAGAAAAGAGAAAGAGAAGGAACACAGGCCAGTGCTTAAGCACATGCATCCTAAACTGATACACTTTTGAACAGCAAAAATTGCCGGGATGTTACACTAGCAGTACACTTCAGCATCAAGTAAGGCGCCAACAGCAGTTACAGTCACATCAGAACCACAGATGAAGTGTCAGACTGGAACCACGGCATGCAACATTAACAGGGCATCCACTCACCCCTCCCTCCTGAACTGACTCTGACTTGGGTCCAGCTCTCAGGGTTGTGGGCTGATGTTGTTATTGTTGTTTTTCGTGCTGAGAGCAGGAGTCCCAGCCAAAGCGTACTCCTGTTACAATAACAAGACCTAGAGGGTATCTACTCTGCTCTATGCTGAGCTTTATTGGTACAGGGGAGCACCAACAACGATGTCTGTAGACAATCAACAACCAATTTGCTAACGGGTGGGAGGGGTGATCAGCCAGGGACTGTTCTCTTTCTTTGTCTTTCCTCAGGCGTTGAGTCTCTGTCAGTGTTAGTTATCTGTGTCATAGACCACCACAAGGACACATGGAGGTGTTAGGATGCTAGGTAGAGAAGAATGTTATCTATCTCAGTTACCAACATAAAAATGTGTAAGTGGGGAAGACCACATACAGACTAGAGAGATACATCTCATAAAACACAGAGAAAATGGTATCTAGCACATATGTATACGTGCAGCATCAAATGACTCTGTGCAATCTGATATAGCTGGTAGTGTCTGACTGGTTGGCCAACCCTATTGTAGAGTATAATTCCATAAGATATGTATACCTTGATTTCTTTGTGCTGTGTTGTGCTTGACATGCTTATATTTACACTTTCAACAGAAGCACAGGCATTAAGAGGCCATTGAAGACATTCTACATGCATTTAATTGATACAGTAGCCTTGTGCCCACCACTTACTGGAGAAAGCCCACGCATTTTGTCAAAACTCCTACGTAAGAAAAGGGTTCCGTTAGTTTTTCCATGTGCACCACACAGCAGAGACACCATTGCGATAATTGTCCTCTTACATGAGCAGAGAGCATATAGAGTACAGTATTTATAGTAAGAAAATAAAGACAGGAGGGATGGTGAGGGGGAAAGAGGAAAAAGGAATGGGGAGGGAAAGTGAAAGACAGAATGAGAGAAAGAGAAAACTGCTGATCAGGAAAGAGAGTGGGGTTCCACGGATATTCCCCCAACACAAACACAACCAGTGTTGATTTCTGTCATTTTCTTGGCTCTGAGAAGTACAGTAGTTGGCAGAACAGTAAGCTCTCTGATGGTTTGTATGACTGGCTGTCATGTTCTTAGAGGTGGCTTCCCGCTGCCTCAGCGTATGCCTCTTACCTCCCTCTGTGGTGACCCTCGCCTCTCTTCTACCTACTCTCGCTTTTAAACTTTTCCTTATTCACTCATCTGCCATTTCTGCTCTTTCTGTCCTCTCCAAACCCCCTGAAAAAACAATCAACCTAGGCCCAGTTGTGCTGCTTGCTACACCTACTGCCCAGCTGGCATCCATTGTTTGCAATTAGTTCCAAGGCATGTGTTTGACAGCATGCGCACTTGTATACGTGCAAACTTGCTTGTGCATTTTTTGTAGGCGTCCATATGTGTGTCAGGATGCAAAATGTGTGCGCACACCTGAACATGTTTTCTGCATACTTTATGATCAGCAGAAAATCAGGCAGCCTGGGAAAACCATGGAAGGACATGGGTAAGAGTAGGTCCAATTATTAAGAACAATCCATCAATATGCAGATTGAAGTACTGGAGCAGGCTCAGCAGAAAAACATGGCAAAAAAGTGAAAGAAAAAATGAAAAAATGTGGTTCTTACGAGGAGGGAGAGAAAAATCTGTCTTTACAATCCCCCTGTTTCGGCCTGCCAACTTTCTGCTGGCTGTTGGTAGTGCGGAAATGAGAGCGTGCTAGATTCTCCCCTCCCGAGAATAACACAAACCACTCAAAGCTCAAATCAAACACACAATCCACGTCACAGGAAACCATTTTGAAGCGTAAAACCTCCCAATGGGAGCTCCATTTGAATGCTGCGGGTATGCGCTGCCTTGCTTGCCCCCTGCGCCTCCCTCTCTCTTCCCTCCCGCTCTCTCAAGGTTTCAACCACAACCTAACCCGAACCACACCACCTCTCAGACGACAAGACTCCCTTTCTCTCACTCCCTGTCCATTTCCCCTTTATTCCTTTCCTTTTTTTCTTTGTTGTTCTTCTCTGCCACTCTTTTTCTCACTCCATCAGCAACAGTTATACAGACATAGATAGATAGATAGATAGATAGATAGATAGATAGATAGATAGATAGATAGATAGATAGATAGATAGATAGATAGATAGATAGATAGATAGATAGATAGATAGACAGACAGACAGGCAGACATATGGACACAGTTTAATCAGGTTAAGGGTCATGAACCAGCGTTCTCTGTACTCATGTGACCTCTCTTGCCATCAACACCTCACAGTCCCCCCACCCCTTCATCTCATACCTCAGTCACAACCTCTGGTACCCCCTTCCCCACTTCTCTAAACCACCTCTTCCCCTCTCCCTTCACCCCTTTTCCTCCCGTTTGCCTGGCAATTGAAACACAGAGGTCAGGGGGGCATAGGGGAGGCAATCACAGTAGTTTGTTTTGGCTCTCTCACCCCACACCAAGTCCTTGGCTGTGCAGGAGCAATCCCGCCACCTTGCCTGTTTGCTGCCTGGGAAACAAACACATCCTTAATCACCGAGAGGCCCTATATCCGCCAAGGCCACACTAGTAGAGCCCCATCTGACAAGCTAAGGCCAGAAAGGTTGGACTCTGACTATTCAAGTCAAGCTCTGTCGACTGAACCCAGGCCACATTAGTGGCAGCCAGACAGTCAAATCCAGGTCGTACTAGTTGAGTACCCTTTGTTGAAACAGAGGGCATACTCTTCAAGTTCAGTGTCTACTCAACCCAGACCACTCTAATCAAGCCTGATGGTCAAACCTAGGCCAGTGAAGTCAAACCCAGTCGAGTGAAACCAGGCCACAAAAGTTCAGCCATGCTGGTTGAAATTAAGCCAGAAAAGGCACATCTATCCTTGGCTGGGTGATCAGTTCTGTCATTATGTTGGCTAACAGTGGGATTCTCTGACATAAAGACTACACAGCTAAGGGCTGGCAGGGAAATGAGGTGTAAGACAGGAGCAAAGATGCTTTAAAAGCCAGTGGCAAACTTCATTTAGGACAGAAATGGGTTAGACCAGTTTTCGTACACCATCCATCCCTCCTGATCCCCACAAACAAAATATATTGCTTCTAAATGTGACTCTATTTCTCTCCCCACCCATCTTCTCAGCTATTTTCCTAACCACCTTCTCTGACACTTTTCTTGTACATCAATCATGAACTGATTGCTCAGTATCAATGACAAACAAAACTGTGCAAGTTTGAGTGTTTGATGCAATTGTGTTTGTATGTAAAGAACAGGTGTCCTAAAGCAGTGTTTTGCACACTAAGGCAGGGCATGAGATTGGTGTTATACTGTGAACCACAACATTTTTAGACTTTAAAGAATCTCCCTATTAGCAAGAGCTATGTTAGCCCGACAAACCAACACCACTAAAACCACCATCTAACGCTCTGTCTCCATCGGGATGTCAGACAATTGACCTCAGTGCTCTGCTCCCTGGAAGATATAAAGAGATTACTGACCCTGGCTTCTCTGTTTGTGATGTGAAGAGACTTGTGTTAAAGTACATAAGATCTCATTGCTTGGAGGAAATTAACCCAGTCTCCTAGGCTCTTTGTTCCCATGGTCTCTTCTCCGCTCTACTCCTCTGAACCATGTTTAAAGTCAGACTGACCTGCAGGCAGGCGCAGAGCACTGATCCCCATCCAGTCCACCTTGCAGCCAGGCGATGGCTGGAGCACTGAGCAGGTACATGAAGTGCTGAGGCTAGCCAAGACTTCCAGGAAGTTCAGCATCAGGGATCAGTCTGTGTTATTGACTTGGCAAAGCCTCCAGCCAGTACAATTCCATCAGTGAGGGGTTCACTGACTGTACAAGTGCACATATGTGTATGTGTGCAGACCAAGGATCTTTGCTGTGTAGTCCAGATGGGTGGCCAGGCCTCAGTTGATTTCTGTTATGACAACTGAACCCATTTGAACCATTAAATCCTTCTCTTTCTCTCCTTGAAAGTCACACATACCATTGCATCAAACCAACTCCCCCCTCATCCTTTGCTCTTCTTACTTACGTATCTTTATTATTAAGTTGTTTAAAATGCAAATGTATGTGTTGAACAGCTGGCAGGGATAGGGACCACCCAGTCGGTACAGAAGCATTGTGTTGATAGCAGATAAGCTGTGGAGTGTCAGGAGAAATTCTTCCCCTCTTTCAGACAGACGGCTGTGCATAAGCCTCACAAACAATATGCCACAAAAAAACAATGCTCAGTAGCTCCTCCCCGTCTTGGTCACCATAAATAAATCTCTCAGCTCAAATATGGATCAAAGAGCCTGCAATTCCCTTTTAGCTATGAAGGCTGGCATGTGCCATCTTCTGTTGTCAGGAATTCTAATTGATCCCATTTGATGTTGAGACAGGCAGAGAAATGGGAAGGATTGCCACAGAAGCACATCATCAGAAAACAGCATTCAGATGTTATTAAGCATCAGTAATGTGGAAGAAACCAGCATAAGACATAGCTGACATTACTGATTTATCATTTGTGTTCCACTGAAAGCCAATGGATGAACATGGAAGCAATAACATGTTTTACACAAACCAGACTGGTACAAGATGCTGCCAAATTGCATAAACAAACAGTGGTGGAAGAGCTATTCAGATGTTTAACCTAAATAAAAATACAGCAATAAAAGAATTAGCAGCAATAAGCAGATTAAATCAAATTGCTAATTTAAAGGAATATTTTAATATACTGTTAAATATGCTTTATATTTCCTTTAAATTTGCAAAGCAAGTAGTAAAAAGCAGTCAAATAACTATAATCTTGGAAAATACAATATTTCCTTCGTAAATGTGGTGGGATAATTATCAGACAGCTGTTTTCAAATATAGTACAAAACATGTATTAACCTAATAAAATACAGTTCAATGTATTAATAACCCAATAATATATACAGTAGGCATTAAAATTTGTTCAGTTTGAACATACTAGCTAATACTAATTTTAACTGTGTGATATTGAGTATTTTACAGTGTATTATTACTACTTTTATTTAGGTAATCTGATACATACAATTAGTGATCTGAGTTGTTGTTTGTCCAGTATAATCCTTAGGTCAAAAATATGATGAACCAAAAATAATTGAATGTTATTGTGGCTGTTTATTAAAAGTGTTTTATTTCATTTAACTTTTACAGACAGCAACATATGTGTTCCTAAATGTACATTATGCTGTGTTTTGCTTTGCTTTGTTAAGCTGTGCCCCTTTTTGCTGGATGCTTTAAATATAAGAAGTGTAGATTATCATTCATACATCCTTATAGTAGAAAATAGTTGATTCTTCATCGTCTGAGCAACAGTTGTTCTGTGTGTTTTCTACAGTGTCCTCCTTCAGTTGTTGCTCCTGGCTCTACGCCAATAAGTGTATAGATGTGAGTACAGTTTGACTGCGTATATACACAGAGGGGCCACATCAGGGTGCATTTAATGTATGTATGAGTGGTTCACAAGGAGGCATGAACACAAGCCTCAAGTGTGTGTGGGTGTGTATGTGTGTGTGTGTAAGTGTGTTTCTGTGTGTGAGCAGTAGTAGTAGTAGTAAATTCTTGGAAAAACAGAAGATGTGAACCTTTTTATGTAAGGGTACATATGGTGCATGGACTCACACCGAAGCAGACACACATGCACATATATACTGTATACACACTTAGGGGGTGACAGAGTGCACTGGCTGAGCTCAGATGAACCAATGGCAACCTGGGGAAGGAGGAATGCATATGGCGCTAGTCCAAGAGAGGCCGTCAGAATCCTCAGCAGGCAGCCCTGGTTGTCTTAGTGAACACAAGTGTGTGTGGGAGTGTGTGCATCTGCACTAAAGCTTGATAAGGATAGTCAATGTGTAACTACATGACTGTGTGTAATTTTGAACTAATGAGTAAATGTATGTGACAAAGCCCCTGATTCAATCCAATTGTACATTTTACTCACCAAC
Organism: Helostoma temminkii; assembly: GCA_900302695.1. Lineage (NCBI taxonomy): Eukaryota > Metazoa > Chordata > Actinopteri > Anabantiformes > Helostomatidae > Helostoma > Helostoma temminkii. Next base: position 17,611 of record OMLM01006415.1, on the reverse strand, counting down.
ATTTATCTTTTTTCGGTTAAATTTGAATCAGCTTATAAATGATGATGTATTACTATGAGTTCCTGTCAGTACATAAAGGCACTCATTTACTAATGGTTTGCTTGTCAAAAAACATGAGTAAAAAATGCACAAGCTGGTCTATTAAGGGTGTGCACTGAGGACTGTGTCTTTCAAATGATCAAAATTGAGGATTTTGCACCTTGGCCTTTATAAATATACCATTGTTTTTGCTTGAGTGTTAAAAATACAGGGAGGAGAAAATGCAAATACATAAAATGAACACAATGCAATGTGAAGTTTTAAAGCATTGTGAAGCAAAGCATTTTAAACGCAAGTTTCAAATGCAGGTGCAATCTCCTTGGTGCTGTTATCTGGAGGGAGAAGGAGGCACAGAAGAAATGAAAGAATGCATCAAAAGTGTGTGTTTACCACTGGAGATAATATATTTGAAATTTCAAGAAAAAATAACAACTATAAATACATTGTCTCTCTGTTGCTGATTTGGATTTTTATTTGACTTCAAAGTATTTGATCAGCCTCAAGCAATAAGTAATTCTTCTTCAATAAATAATAACCTACCCAATAATGGAAATTAAGGGTAAAAGTATAGTATGCACAGTATGCACACAAATAATATCCCTTTCTCAGTTCTAAACTGGGGTTGCTTCTGGTTCTTTTACAAACCTTAACAAAATCAGCTACTTGGTCATCACACATGTTGCCCATATGGCATTTCATTAAACATGTATAATTTTGTCAGCCTGCAGTTTATTATTTGTGGAGCTTGAGACTGATCAAATGCCTTTGGTTGAAATGAACTTCTTGTCTGTAATGTAGCTAATTTAAATACAACTGCCTCCACCCTGTTTGCACTTCTTGTCAATCACACAGTTTTTCTTAGTAGATCACTACCCACACAGTCACTATTTGGGATCTAAGTAAATCAAGCCTAAATTGGCTAAAATTAGTCCACACGTGGATGCTTTTGAAACTTTGTTGAACTAATCTGGACTAGACTTATACATTCATGATATCTTAGAGCATGTGCTTTGTACTTCAACTTGGGCAAAGAATACTTCTTATTGTACTGGAGTAGCTCTTTAGGCAAGTACTTGGGTTTGGACTTCTGCCTTTGCTGATAATCTTAATAACTGGCCACAAAAAGGAAGAAGATTCTATTTTCTATCTATTCTATTATGCTTAACTTACTTAGATTAGTTACTCAGATACTGATATGGGTGTTTGATGTTTACATTTACCATGGTTGTAGGTTTTGTTTTTGTCTATCCTGAGGTTAGTGGAAAAACTTTGTTTACACACACAGTGTCCATGTCAGCTGCTCTGCAGAGCAGCGAGTGATTCAGGAGCTGGATTGACTCATACTTTGACTAAAATATTATTGATTGCGTCTAGTTTAAAAGAAGAAGCTAAAATGTCACATTATACACTGCTCAAAAAAATATAAAGGGAACACATAATAATTCCAATGTAAGTCCAAGTCCATCACACTTCTGGGAAATCAACTTGTCCAGTTAGGAAGCAACACTGATTGTGAATCAGTTTCACCTGCTGTTGTGCAAATGGAAAAGACAACAGGTGAAAATTGGAGACAATTAGCAAGATGACCTATATAAAGAAATGGTTCTGCAGGTGGTGGCCACAGACCATTTCCCAGTCCTTATCCTTTCTGGCTGATTTTTGGTCACTTTTGCATTTTGCCAGTGCCCTCATCACTAGCATCACTAGGTAGCATGAGGCAGTGTCAACCCACACAAGTTGCTCAGCTAGTGCAGTTCATCCAGGAAGGCACATCAATGTGGCAAGAAGGTTTGCTGTGTCTCCCAGCACAGTGTCAAGAGCACTGAGGAGATACCAGGAGACAGGCCTGTACACTAGGAGACGTGGAGCAGGAGGACAACAACAGGTCCATCCAGGTCTCGGAGGACATCCCTCAGGAGAACATCCATCATCTCATCAGGAGCATGCCCAGACGTTGTAGGGAGTGCATACAGGCACGTGGAGGCCACACACACTACTGAGCCTCATTTCGAATTGTCTTGAGGATGAATGTATAGTAAGTTTTACATTACTGAC
>OMLM01006415.1:2949-15497 GCA_900302695.1 Helostoma temminkii | reverse complement strand
CGGAGGACATCCCTCAGGAGAACATCCATCATCTCATCAGGAGCATGCCCAGACGTTGTAGGGAGTGCATACAGGCACGTGGAGGCCACACACACTACTGAGCCTCATTTCGAATTGTCTTGAGGAATTTCCAAAGACGTTGGATCAGCCTGTGATCTGACTTTTTCACTTTTATGTATGATTAAGTATGATTCTGAATCTAGACCTCCGTGGGATAATGATTTTGATTTCCATTTGTTCTGAACTCATTCCTCTATGTAATGAATAAAGATTTTCAACTGGAAGATTTCATTTATTGAGCTCTAAGATGTGTTGTTTAAGTGTTCCCTTTATTTTATGAGCAGTGTATATTTCTTTATTGAACATGTATAGTAAGTTTTACATTACTGACAATAATCCTAGAACACATCTCCTACTTTGCCTTTTATTTAGATTTTTCGATATAAAAAATAGGTCAATAACTAAAGTTTGTCATGGTAATTTTCATATTTAATACTACAGTAAGGTGCTTGATCTAAATTTCATCTGACAGCTGCAGGTTGCACTGATCCATCTGTAGGTGAACAATTCTCTTGCAGGTGGGCAGTTACTACAGCCAGCGAGAAGGAGATCTGTCCCATAGTAAGGATTCTCACTATAGTGCCACTCATCCCACTGTTCCCAAAAATACAGCATGATGTCATGCAGATTCCAAACGTGGACTGCAGTAGCAGAAACAGGGTCATGTGTGCACTTGACTAATGCACAAGTGAACAAGAAAAAAAGGGGAGGGAGAAAGGAGGAGAGTGAAGGGCTGTGTAAAATATTCAACCCCCCTTCCATTAACTAACCGTGTTGTGATGGGAACACGACCTGCACTGTACATCTCAGAGGGAAGAGAGATGGTGCACTGTGGGAGTGGACCTCTTTCATGTAGCACCCGTTAAATCCAGCTCAGCATTTTCTCAGTGATGTCATTCTTTTTGCTCTTAATTCACCCTCTTCTCCTTCACCTCCATCTGCTCTCTCACTCCGTCCTTCCTGAATTTTCTGCGCCTCGCACGCACATGCTTGCATTCCTTCCCTGTGCACTCAAAACGTGTGAAGCATTACAACATTTGATGCATCTTGATTAGCATGCATAGATCCCTATTCATCTGTAGCTGCCTACAGTCAACCTGAGTTCAGCTGAAATCAAACATGCCGGGCTCGCTCGCATGCCCTTCCATCCCTCCATCCCCCCTGTTCCTTCACACTTCAGCTCAGAGCACAGCATCATCTGACATTCAGGGGAGAACACTGTGTTAACAAACAGGGAAATGGCTGCCAGCTGCATAGACAGGGCTGGACAGGGGGGGACACATTGTACTTACAGCTTTTTATGGGGTATGAAGAGAAGGCAGAGGCATGGAAAGAACATGAAGAAAGGAGTGCAAAAGGAGGAGAAGGCCTATGTAGCTCTGGAACAAAAATGGTCTTTGAAGCTATTTAAGAGTCATTAATTGTTTTTATAGCAGTGAAGTTGGTGCAGCACAAAAAAAAATACTTCCATCAGGGAAATTTTTTAAAAACACTGACAGGTTTGCATCTTAATTGTGACTGAAGGTTTGAGCTCTCTGCAGGAGACCACAATCTGGCTGGTTTCTGCTAGCAAAGACTGGTCTGGACCGCTCTCGCAGGAGCTCTAAACACCTGCTTACATAAACTGAAATTCCTCATTGAACACATCAATTGCACTTCAGACGTTTACTGAAAAAAATGTTATCTGTTCTAGATGATTAGATAAATAGATTGTTCTATAACACGTGTTGATTTAAAATGGCTTAAAAGTGCCTCTTTATGAACATCTTGCTCTGGGGATATCATGGAATTCCAATGTCACTGATTCATGTCCGCTGAAACCAAGTCCTTCTCCAGCTCTGGCATGCTGTATCCATAAGAGTAATAAGCTGGATTACCTGTGTCTGGCTCAGTATTTTATGGGAAGTCAAGTGAATTGGAGAGTTAAGGTAGAAAATATATTTGGATAATCCCACACAGGCTGTCACACATATATATTGGTAAAAGATCTCAAAGTAAAGGACCTATAACATAAAAAAACACAAGATGATCATCACATTTGAGTGATCTTTTATGTTCTGAGGTCAGGGTAATGAAGCATGGTCTGGTTCTAAAGTAACCCTACTCTTCAGAGCTCACTTAAAGACACCCCCTCACAACACACTACCTTATACTTAAGGAGTTTCCTGTTGATATGTGCAGTGAGCTTGGAGTCACTGGGCTCTCCCTGCAGCAAAGTCACTCCACTGACAAGGACAACAGAGCACTTTTCAGGCTTGTCCCTATACTTCAGCCTGTACCTTCCTGACATAACTGCAGTGTCATCCCAGTCATCACTGAAGACAGTAGCATAGTGGCATGACTTTAGCTTCATGCATTGCCTAAATTTAAGAAGAATTTTAAAGAACTAGAAAGTAAGTAAAAGTATATAAAACTAATCTTCAAAGATCGTTTTGCCACCCAATCTTAAGGCATGTGATTGAAAACTATATTTATGGCATTTATCCTGCCTTATAAGTTTTAAAGTAAATGTTGCATTTTGAGCTCAAACTGTTTTCTTCTCTGGGAAGGGAAACAATCTGTTTTATTCACGCCCAAACACTGCACAACTTTGGCAGGACCTCCACAGATGTTATCACTTAAATCAAAGTGTATCCTTCTTCAGCTCATGTAACATTTTTTTATTTGAATTATATACCAATTATATTGTCAGCAAAACTATTATCTTGCATAAAAATTGGTCAATTTTTTATTTTCGGTTTAATACAAATGGTTTAGAGAAACGTATTACTCTAATCACTCAAAGGTTGTCTATAAAGAGAACACCATGTTACATTGTGTCTCAATCTCTTCGACAATCTATGACTTCATTTATTGTTTTACTCATTCCACCCCGTGAATATTTTTCTGTTGTTTTTCATATTCAGCTAATGAGTTGTTCCTGTTTACTTGTTCTTTATAAAGAGCTAAAGTGACTAAGAGACCTTTATCTGTGTGAGCAAGAGATGAGCTCATAAACCATGTGCCTCAGTGTCTGTACACTCTGAAATGTCATCTTTCTGACTTTAAGTGGCAATATCCAAAATGCCCAACACACAACATGACCACCACTAATCAACATGTCCTAAACATAGATATATTATCAGCACTTCAGTACCAGTTTAACGATACAGGAAACAGCTACATTGGGCACGTACAAGTTGTGTATCTAATTTAGAAGGAACAGGGTATCCCCATGACAAAGAACAGGAAGAGAACAGGGACAGATTATTGCTTGGCAAACACCAGAACTTGATTTCCCAACTTTCATGTGGGGTCTGTTCAGGCCGGGAGGAGAGTGAGAACAGGAATTTGGTCTCCCTCTCTGTTGGTTAAGCAGCTGTTTCTCCAGAGGTCCAGACTAGGCAACAGAGAGAGAAGTAACAGAGACAGAGAGAAAAACAAAAAGTGAGAAAGTGAGAACGAGGCAGACAAGAAAGAAATGGAGTGGCTGTGTAGCAGAATGCCTGTTTTGTTCCAAATCTGATTGCTTTATAGCAATGCAGGGGGTGAGCAGTTCCAGGCAGCAGACAATGGGCCGACAGGATCAATATTGACATTCTCCTTAGTGATAGCTGTGTTGGCCGGGTGAGGTCAGGGACTGGACCTTGGTATTAGCCAGCTAGCATTAGTGGTCACGGCTGGGGGACACTTACTGTAACCTTGGCTTCACAGCATAATGGATGGTCTGAACGAGCCCAGGAGTCGTCCCTCCCTTTTGTGGGCTTTATTACCGTAAGAGAGCTCAGTCCTCCAGTGGTCCCATTCAAACACAGATCATTACTTTGTCAAAACAGCTACCAGACCATGTTGGCACACGCCAGCTTGCGTGTACAACAGTGTCTCAAAGTGCTAGTTGTTGAGAGCAGCAGCCACGGGACATGAGGCGAGAAGAGTACAAAAAAAGGTAAGCACAGGACTTTTGGACAAGTGACTGTTTATTAGTTCTTATTCCACCAGCACTTACAATTAGAATCACTGGCAAGTCCAGTTTTCTAGGCAAACAAACACACACACAAACACTGGGTACAAGTGTTTTATGCAAGTTATGGCAAGAGGTGCTACCACAAAATAATAAAACACTCCAGCAAATTCCATGTCGTTGCTTTGCTGAAACAGCATCTCAATTGTTGTTTACCTAAAGTGGTCAATTAATCCAAGGCAAACTCATAAAAGAGGAAAAGACGTGGGCTGTCCAGGTAGTCTGATCCAGCTGGCTCAAAGTCAGGACTACTAGGTATACCACACTATCCCTTCCTAGCATGACACAGGAAGGAGTGCAGGAGAGGGACAACAAAGGGGACAGACAGAAAAAACTCCTGAGGAAGAAGAAGACAAAAAAAGTAGGAGCTGCTGAGGTACTGGTTCCAAGGAGGAGGAGTGAAAGGAGAAAGGGGTGGAACGGGAGTAGGAGGAGGAAAAAAAGGAGGTCATTTGAGGTGACAGAGGTTCTGTATGGTGGGTTGGTTTCATGAAAGATGGACCCAGGCCACTCTCCTCCTCCTGTGATTCTGTTCTGGCTCCGGCTAGTGCAGCGAGCCCTCGCAAACTCACACACCCAATGTCTCCATCTCCATACACACTCTTACTCGTCTTTACTACACATTCACAAGTGTTTTCTTACAGAAATAGATGTGACATCACAACAGTTGCGTTGTAAATCAATACATGCTGCTTTCAGTGAAAACACCCACGCACGCATACAGCTCCCGGTCAGTGGGTTGTCTTAGAGTCCGAACCACTCCGTGACCCCTCCTCTCCTGGGGTCGAGTTTCTGCCTCTGCTTCTCGTCCTCCATGAACTTCTGCTGCATCTCCTCCACAGAGCCCTCCGCCGGCGCCTGGTCTTTTTGCGGGAAGATATCAGGGAAGGTGAATGTCTGGCCCTGGGCCTGGGATGCAGAGGCAAAAAAGAGAGAGCAATTAGACAAGAAACCACTAAGTTGCACCTAATAACAGAGAGGAATTAGTTGCACTTTTTAACTTGAAATCATGTCCGAAGCCAGTTTCTTTAACCATTTCATTCTCTTTCAACGGCAAGAAGTGAGATACTAATTTGAAATTCAAGACACTGTTTCTCCCTTTATATTTCTCTTCCAGTTACACAAATGCTCCCTTTCTATTTGGCCTTCAATTTCTCTAGCTCTCTCCCACATTTAATCTCTCATCTCTCTCCATTTCTCTGGTCTTGATTTATTCAGAGGGAAAGGATGGTATCCATTATTTATTCCATACCAACCCATCTCTGGCCATGGCTAATGCATCACTGGCCGAACTGTAGTCTGTGTCAGGCCACCATGGAGTACACTACACTACACACACATATATGCTTGCATGCGCGCACACACGCACACACACACACACACACAAACTAACAGGTCAATGGGTACATGCAATACACACATCTATAGTCTATCCCCCTTATCCTCTCTCTTGGACACCCGGAAACAATAATTCAGCGTTATCAATCACAACTGGAGCAAACTCATTGTCATCCACGAATGACTTTATATAAAGCTTGATCATAACTTTTGATGATGGAAGTGCACTTACTGTACAGTACATGTGACATTTCCATCAATGCATGTGTTACAAATGACCCCAAAGTGATTAATGACTCCTTATGTACACAAAACAACACTTTTACTTCATAATGACAAACTGTCATATGTCATTATTTATTATGTGACTCATAAAATTCTCACTTAAATGAATTGCTTCTATATACACACTTGTCAATCAACTATTCTGTTTAAATATGTGGAATATTTTGTTTGGGGTCAGTGTGTAGGCGTTTAGGAATGGTCTGGCTCTGATGTGAATGTTACTTTGTCTGTCTCCAACCCCCAAAATACCAAGAGAAACATGCATATAATTACCACATAGCATGGTTTAATTCCCAAAGGGGGCGACAACATGAAGCTCAATCAGCCAAAGATGCAGAATAGAGTTGGAGTCATCCCAGTCAAACAACATGTTTGACTGGGACGACCTACAGCAAGAGTCTCTGGTATTAATACTGTATGTTTACACTTGTGCATGTGTAAATGTTTGTGCTCAGCTGCATGTTTTCATGTGTTTTGGACCAACATAAAAACACCAATATAAAACAAAATGACACAAAAGAACAAGATAAATAAGACCTGGGTGGCTTAGCGACTGGATACACGCTACTTAGAGCTTTGTCTTAAAGACATGCTCCATACTTCAAACATTACCTCTAAGCATTGTGAGTCCACATCAACTGTCTAACTGCTCACTCATATTTGGCCTAGATAAGGCTCATAGAGTTCAGATAGCTTAGTTTCAGAGAAAAATAACCACATTTTAAAAGCAACAGACAGGTTTTAAACTCATTTTTTGTGTGTTTTTACATCCCCATGCATCCAAAATATGTTGAGGACAGTATGAAGACACTGCTAACCACAGTTTACAGCCAATGGACAGCTTATAATATTCACCCAAAGAAAAGAAAATGAAGAGAAAAATGGGAAGAAATGCAACAACAAGTTCATATTCCAGAGTCTCTCAACAGTTCAAGTCCACAATGTTGGCAATGCTGCATAAAGAGTGTTCACTTACAATTTTTAATTTTCAATCAGTTCACAATCAGCAATTATTGTGCCTTTGTTCTCTAAAAGCAGAGTGGCCCAGTGAGCCAGTGTACTTTCTTTATGCTTGTTGATAGAACAACTACCATGCTAATATGGAGTCTTCAGTGGAAAAGAACAATACTGGAATAGACAGGCATCTAACTACATCCAGCCACCTGAACAGAACCACTATTACCATAACTAGGGGTGGGTGACAAAAATCATATCATATCACAATTTTTTTTTCAGGCAGCAGCCACTTTCACAATTTATCACAGTTCTTTTTCATGTTTGTTTCTTTTAAATCAAACTCATTTCACTATTAAAATCTATAACCTTACAAGGTTACAAACCTAACAAAAAATAAATAAATAACAGGCAAGTTATGTATTAAATGAATGGATAGAGCAAAAAACTGGATGATTTAAAATTTGTGATGAATCATTCATTCAGATCACTGCAGTGGAATGGCTCCAGGGTATCTCATACCTCAGATCAACTACTTCGTGCACTATTTTAAAACCCTCATCCTCCAGTTTTTATAGGAATCATAAAGGTCGCTGCATCAATTACCTCTTTCCAGTGATTTCATGTCCTGTCACATGGAGTGCCTTGTTCAAATGCGCCTGTAGAAATAGTCTTGAGGCCACTAGCTGTGCAGTTGTGGCCAATGCAGTCTTGTGCACACTGTTTGACTGTCACTGTACTTTTGGATGTTTTCGTTTGAGGCACATTGGAAACAGGCCATAGAACTGATATTAACAATCTCACTCTAAAGCCATACCATGATGACATTTTAATTATTGACAATATAATATCGTCATTGGTATCATTGGTATGATGCTTAATACAGACTTGAACTTGTGTTGTTCTCTAAAACTAGAGTCTAGACTCTCTGACACCAGACAAGAGTGCAGACCCGGTCATTTGGACAAGCCTCAGACAGGCAGAAAACTTCAAAACACAAGAGAAGCACCTGGAAATCAATGGCTCTGCCAAGGCCCAGAGTGTCTCTCTGCACTCGCACACACTGCCATCGAGGAACGCAGAAACCAGAACATAAACACTGGACCACACCAAGTTTGCTGCAGGAGTAAGAGGAGGAGTGGGGAGAAGGAGGAGACAACATGGAGAAAACATAGGAGTAGAGGATGTGAGGAAGTGAGTGAGAGAGTAGGAAGAGGTAAGAAGGAGTGACTAAGAATGGGGTCTACCACAGCACTATAAACACCAGATCTGGCAAAAGAAGGAACAATGCAGCAGTCGGCCAAACAAGACTTCACCCAACTTGAACCAGACATTGTCGCATGACAATTTCCAGTTATACGGCGGAGTGCTGGACACCTTGTGTATACACACAGCGAAGATTAATACCACCCTCAGAGAGTGCGATTCACAAAAACAACAAAGCCCTGAGACTGAAATCAACAAAGCGCTGAGACTCGTTAAACAACTCTTATTGTTGGCAGCGAGCCGCACCCTGTGTGTTAATGTGTGTGTGTATGTCAGGCGTCTGCTGGACACATTTCCACAGTGAGAAAAAGCTCTGGCAGAGAGAATTCATATTTTTGTCTGAAATATATACATTGCACCACAGCTGAAACAAAGCCCATGTCCCCTCAGTCTCTATGAGATCTGAAACAATCTTTCTTGTGTGTCTGTCTACCTCCATCCACTTGTGTATTTGTGTGTGACAGAGGGAGTGTGTGTATGAGTGCATGCTGAGTGATTTATGGAGAAGACTGAGGCCTGGCCGAAAAGGACAAGAGTGAAGAAAGACAATCAGGCATTACGTGCCTCCAAGGGTTTTCTTTGTGTTACCTACTATGCTTCCTAGACGACAAACTGAAGGAGTGGATATTTTCCTCTCAGTCTACCATCATCTTCACCACACTCTCAATTGAATCAAGCTGCTATCCAGGAATATTGGGATGAGGCCCCACACTGCTAGCAATGTAAACATACTCCTCTTACGCACAGGAACAACCCATTAGTTAGCTGGCTCCAAAAAAATCCTGGCATCAGTTGACTCTCATTCAAAAAGTGACAACTTCTTAGAAATACTAAGTCAATAAGTTTTTTCCAAGAGACATTATAGTTTCAGTTGTTTCATCTGAAAACTTCAACTTGTACTTCTCATAATTTTGAAAGCTACTGCTCCATGAGTAAGATTTTCAGGCTTAAAGTAGGATTTGTTATCTGTCATGTAAGCACAGCACCGACCCAGTCTGTTTTTTATATATAGCTGTTATTTTTTTCCAGGCAGTTATACAAGTAACACCCTCAAAGAATGAAGTCAATGTTGTTGGCATTGCATAGTTAACGTTAGCATTAAGTTATGATGTAAAATGTATTTGCATTATACGGTCCACCAGCTAGCCAGCTAATTAGATCAATGATTCAACAGTGGAAAATATGGCACCACATGTAAATTGTGAGCTTCAACAAAATCCAGTGTGTGAAGTCATGAATCGTGACGTCGACTCTATGACCTGTCTGTGGTGGGTATCTGTATGTTTCCTTATTAAGCTCTAATTTAAGGTCTTGTTCTGTTCCAGGAAGTGTGCATTTAGTGTGTCAGTCTGTCGAGTGTCACATCTGGGGACCACTGACAGACTTTTAACCAGCTGATTAGTGAGAGTTGAATGAGGCACAACAATTGGTGTCCCCTTACTGCTTTCACAGCAGTTACATTCAGCAGAAACTGGTTTGTGTCTTTAATAGAACCACTTGTGGTGCAGGCCTCTGGGGTACAAGTCCACTTCAATGAAATGTCTGCAAATCAAACGCGGGTTTGTTCGTGTGTGCCTGCGTGTGTCTGTGTATACTTATGTAGATACAACAGAGCTATACATAAACCCTAGGTAATACTTTTTGCAACCCCAAAGGAAAAAGCAATAAAGAGGAGTGTGAAAAGAGAGAAGATAAAAAGAAAGATGGAAAGAGACACATGAATGACTGTATTATACTACAGTACTATATATTGTACAGTACCTGTATTCTAGCTGATTGGTCTTTCCTTCTGAACTAAGTATGTGGTGATCACTCAAAAGCAGCTATTGGTTATAAAAACATCCTAGTATATGTGCAACCTTGACAAAACATGCAACCCTTCTCTCAGAAAATTGTTGCAAATGTTTTGGTACTCACATGTTTGTTTTTTGTTTGCATTGGAACAACACAAAAACAGTAGCACCCCCTTTGGAAAAAATAACTGATATTAATCACTTCCTGTAACCATAAATGAGTTTCTTACACCTCTCTACTGGAATTTTGGACCACTCTTCTTCTCTGCTCTAGGTCATTCAGATTCTCTCCACAGGTGTTCTATGGGATTCAGATCTGGACTCATTACTGACCATTTCAGAACTCGCTTTGTTTGCAAACATTTCTAAGTGCTTTTTAAAATGTGTTTTAGGTAATTGTCCTGCTGGAATACCCATGACAACTGGTGGGGATGCAGCTTTCTGACACTGGCCACTACGTTGCGCCCCAAAATTCTTTGATAATCATAAGATTTCATGATACCGTTCACACAGTCAAGGCACCCAGTGCCAGAAGCAGCAAAGCAGCCTCAAAAAATCTTTGAACTTCCACCACGTTTGACTGTAGGGTCTGTGTTCTTTTCTGTGAAGGCCTCATTTCTTTTTCTGTAAACAGTGCCATGATGTCTATTACCAAAAAGCTCTACTTTTGCCTCTTCTGTCCACAGAACGTTCTCCCAGAAGGATTGTGGTTTTGTCACATAAGTTTTGGCAAACTCCAGTCTTGTTTTTTTTGCCTTTGTGTCAGCAGTGTCCTCCTGGGTCTCCTACCATTTGCTCTTCCGTCCACGTCCAGGGAGGTTAGCTACAGTGCCATGGGCTGTAAACCTCTTGATGATTGTGCATGTTTTTCCACAATTTTTTCTCTCAAATCCACAGACAACTCTTTATACGTTTTTCTTTTCTCCATGCTCAGTGTGACACACAACATAAAAGTTGAGTCAGTTTTTCCTCCATTTCAACTGGTTGCAAGTGTAATTACTATATTGCCCACACCTGTTACTTGCCACAGGTGTGTCTAAATACAAATTACAAGGACATCATGCACTTAATAAAACAAATCTTTCTTACAATTTTGACAAGGTGCTAATAATTCTGTCCAGTCCATTTTCGAGTTCTGTGTAATTTTTAAAATCTTTTTAAGTTTGACTTTTCATCTCTGTTTTTTGTGTTGTTTCAGTGCAAACAAAAACAATAAGCATGTGAATACCAAAACATTTGCAACTGGAAATATTTCCTGAGAGAAGTGTCGCATTTTCTGGCCATGACTGTATAAAAAATGCAAGCAAGCTAGCTTGATTTGTTGTAATGTCTTTGATAAAAACAAGAAGGTGCTGGTACACTGTGCATTTCATACCTGGAGCTAAGTAAAATATTATGGCACAGTCACCAGCTGAGGACACAAAAGGCTGATTCAACCTGCTGCTCTGAGAGTTAAAACAGATGGGACATGACTGGACATCACATTGTAACAGATGAGAGACTCATCAGCATTCATATGCCTCTGTATGCTGCACAGTAAGCACACGATAAGAGGAATGCAACAAATCTGACAAAAGTACATTTTCAATTACTCAACCCCATTGTAGTAGGTTTGACTTCATTTTCCTATATCCTCAGTTCACAGAATAGTCTTTATGGTATCAGATTTTATGTCCTCTGGAATGAAACAAGTTTGGAACAATGTTTTATTACTTTGTAGACTGTTCCAACAACAGTAAAACTACTCTTGAGGTCAAATGGCAACTTCCATTCAGACAATCTAGACAACTGTATTGAAAATACATTCTAGCTGCTCTTTTACAACCTGAAATCTGCCTCTCTTTTGTGTTCTCTTGAGACTTTGAGTATCTAGAGTTATTGTGGAACTAAATAAGATGTGACTGAGAACTGGGGGGACAAGTACACGGTCTTCTTGAATGACCACACTTGACCGAATTAAAGAACAGAGGAGCTCTGAATGTGGTCACGGAGACCGAAAAGTCTTTAAGTGGTTTGACAATGTGAAACCGAAAAGGCCCCAAAAGACTGTCAGACAAAACATATTTTCCTTTTTTTGATGAACTACAATTCAGAAGGTATCAGGAGATAAAGCCATTCCGAAAGCAGTCAATTAAAATCAAACAGATGTTGACAGTTGTCACAGTACGGTTAAATCTGGATCACAAAATGAAACGATGGGAGGTGTTGACGACGTGTGAGAAATCTCATGAGTCTGTGGCTCCTGCGGCTGCGGTGGCAGTGTGGTGGAGTAAACTGTAGCAAACCACACAGACATACGGAGTACTGGTGATGGTGGCAGCATGTGTGTGGAAGAAGCAGAGAGACACAGAGAGGTGCAGCAGAATCCATTTTGATCGCACAGTAGGAGAGGCTGGCAGAGTACAGAGGGAAAGACCACAGTGGTGAGGTTGCCAGAATTAATGTTCAGGGCAACCCCCTGCTGACTGTGTGTGTGTGCGCGCACATGCAAACCTTACTTATCTACAACCCCAATAAAAAAAAACCCTAGAAAAAAAAACAAACAAACAAAAAAAAAAACAAGTCAAACTAGTTGGGACAGAGCCATGTTTACCGATTCAGTCCGGTGTATTTTAGGTTTTAAAATGCGCCAAAGACTCTTTTATGAAGCCATACTGTTAATATAGATGTAGTATGAAATTAAACTTTTTCTTGCTGAAATTTGCAAGGCCATCCATTAAAAAGGCACCTGCACGGGAGCATATGCTGCTCTAAAGCCTGTATATATATATATATATATATATATATATATATATATATATATATGTGTGTGTGTGTGTGTGTGTGTGTGTGTGTGTGTATATATATATATA
>OMLM01006414.1:0-10420 GCA_900302695.1 Helostoma temminkii | reverse complement strand
TGGTGGTCCTTTCAAGACTGAGACAATTGGGCTGCATTATGTAGACAACAATTCTATCTGGGGCCCACTTCAACTGTGACAAATGGACACACACAAATACTTTTTAAATGTTTGTAATCCAATCACATAGAAGATGAATCCCTTTTGACCCACAAGCTGTTGTTGGCCTTCAAAATGTAAATAATCCTCCATGTCCTGGTTCAAACCAATAATGTTGTGCTTAAAATGTGTGCCCACCAGGTATAACATACTTTGATGAAGTGGATGGCTACTTCAGGAAAATATTGTCAGAGACACAGCTGGGTTACAAATACAAGACAACACTTAATTATTTAGGGTTTGACAGCCATGTGTTGTTGTTCTTCCACATATATACATGGGCAAAAAATGACTGGATCACCTTAGTAAAAAACTACTCCTTGCAACAAGGTTAGATGGGTCATTTAGATGAATATGAATGACTGAAATGGTGGATATAGAAAAGGTATGCTTTATATGGTATGGAGTAACTCATTTTAATAGTATTTGGGCATATTGGCATAATTGCAAATACAACCATCATTTTTTGGCTAACAACTGCCTGAAGTCTGGAGCCCATAGACCCCATCACCAAATTTTCCATCTCTGGAGATACTTTGCCAGTCCTTCACTGCAGCCACCTTAAGTCGCTGCTTGTTTGTAGGTCTTTTTGCCTTCAGTTTTGATTTCAGTAACTGAAAAGCATCTATATTGGGTTGAAATAAAGTGAATAACTTGGCCATTGAATAATATTCAATTTTGTTGCCTACAAATATTCCCAAGTTGTATTCACAGTATGTTTAGGGTCATCATCCATCTGAACTGTGAATCAGTTTTGTAGCATTTGGCTGAATATGAGCAGAGAATTCCTTTACACTTCAGAGTCCATCTTGTTACTTCTATCAGCAATCACACCATAAGCACCAATAAGCCTGTTCTATTGGCAGCCACACATACGCATGTCATAACAATGCCTCCACCATATTTGAACTATAATGTGGTATGGTTTGGATCATGACCTTTTCCTTTCTTTCCCCATGCTTTTCTCTTCCTGTCATTCTGGTACATGTTAATCTTGGTTTCATCAGGCTAAATAACTTGGTTCCGATTGTTTTCTGGTAAGTCTAATCTGGCTTTCCTGTCCTTGAATGTTACTAGCGATTTGCATCTTGTTGTAAACTCTCTGTATTTAAATTCATGAAGGTGTCTTGAATGTAGATTTTGACAATGATACGTCTACCTCCTACAGGGTATTCTTGACTTGACTTCTTCTTTTTGACTTCTGTGATCATCCATGTTAGTTATCCACGCCATTACGCTACTACTCTGCCTTTGCACTACCATTGTGCGAAGTCTAAACTTGATATAATTGTTATGTACAGTGATTATGTTAAATATGTTTTGATCACTGCAAAACTAAACATCCGCTGTTAATGTTAGCCTTTTTCAGCTTTAGCCCTTAGCTAAAAAACAAAAACAAAAGTAGCAGGCCTCTTAATCCTTGACACGCAATGTATTAACCAGTCTTCTGTGCGTTCTACAACAGATAAAATCGAATAAATACAGCACAGCATAAAAAAACAAAAACAAGGACAAAGCAGAGAGATACACATACCCTTTGACAATCTGCCACCACAATCAGTTGGACTCTTTGCTTTTTCTGGCCAAGAGTTGGTTCTTTGGGTGGGGAAATACAATTTTGTTATTGTTTTTGCATGGCAAGAAAGCATAGAGTTCTTACAAACTCATCTCAAGTTAATGGCTACACTCAACTCTAACTTGCCAGTGTATAGTCATTCAGGGCTTACAAATTAATTAATAAGCATGATAGCAGCTAAGGAATACAATTGGCTTACTGCAGTTTTCACATTAAGCAGTGATGAGAACAGCAGCATGTCAGCGTCCGAGCTTAGGCATGGCCTGGTACTCCTGGATCCCTGTATACACTAGGTTGTTTTGACCACATTTGGAGGTGGTCCACCTTCCAGAATTAGATAGAATCTCCATTCATAAAAAACACAACAGTCTCAAATACAACTCTTTCCACCAGCCAGTTTCATCACTGAACTAACAATTAATAGACCAATAAAACTCTACTTCATGGTCATTGCTTCAGTAAGTGTGGAAGTTAATTTAATGTTGACTACTGTATGACATGAGTAGGTTATTCATTAGTTGAAGAAATTACACACTTAAAGCTTTTTGTTGAGTGAATATTGTTACAATTGCAATTCCATCTGCACACACTTACATCACTTTTAAATGAAGCCAACGTAAATCATCAGCTCACTTTGACCTGCCAACTAGGCCACAGTGCAGCGTACGGTTCTATCAGAAGAATTAATGTGGCCAGTCTTATAGGTCATTTATTATAATAGCAGTCTGTGTCTTTTCAGAGGCAGTGTTTTAGGAGGTCCTTGGAGCCTGTTTCTCTATTGTTCCCCGGTTCACTTTTAACAGGCTCTTTTGTACAGCCAAGCAAACGGCTGCAGTCTGCACTCTCCCAGTGCATCCTTCATCATTAGTCCCAGTCTGTTTACACCAACTCTCCATTGGCTATACCGTTCAAGGCTTCCATTTCCTTGTTATTTCTTGAGCTGATGCGATTAGCATGGGTCGTTTTGTTTGCTGCCCTTTCCCTGTTTGAGTATGAATTTCTGTGTGTTGAATGGCCATCTCCACATTGCCATTAGCATTCTGGTTTCTCTCTATAGACATAATAAATATAATAAGGAACCAAAAGTAAGACAGTGGTTTGGTGGCTTTCTACAATTTAGCACATGTACACAGGTCATTACAGCACAGCACAGGTTTGTGGATGTGCATCTTTGGCTTTTTCAAAATGAGCATAGATTGCAATAATTACACTGCGACAGGCTTAAACATATTTCATTGTGGTTAGAAACTTTTGCACCACAGCCTATTAAAATGTTGAAGCCCAAATTTCTAATCATGCATTGCACACATCAAGTGTATGATTGCACCCACTGCACCACTATACCGATGTGATGTTCTGGGGGTTTAATGTGATTTAGTCTTTTCCACCTCGCCAATAGCTTGGAGAACTTTGCACTTTGTGCTTCTGCAGTTGAAGGTTGCAGTTCTAGTAAATGATAGCATTGGAGCCACAAGAATTCCTAAAGGTTTTATATTTAATATCTTGCACTTAATTTGCATTTCTTTCTCAACATGTTTTTTGCAATCTAATGCACAACACCAAAGTTGGGAACAAAACAAATATCTGAACAAACTGAAGTAGAAGCACTTCACAATGAAGAAAATGGCATCAGGCCACAAACGGAAGAAAACAAGAAAATTCATACTGGCAAGCTACTTCAGAAAGTATTGTTGGCCTCAGAAGGGAATGTCAACATGGCATCTAAAAGAACTGACTGACTGAGACTTCAGCAGCCCTGCAGGCTCAAGGACAAGCCATTCAGGAAGTTGAGACATTTATAACAGAACTCGACAATCGGGCTACAGTGACTAAAGCTCTCCTCCTGAGACGACAAAAATAATGGCAATGGTAACTGACAGACCTGGAGAGTACAGTTAGGAGGATCTTCTGTATAGTAGAAGACCTAGAAGGTGGATCAGTGATTGATCTTACGTTACCTGACAGAGTGAATCTGCAGATTTGAAGAGGCCACAGAGCCCTGACATCAAAGCCTGGCTGTAAATACCCCCCAAGGTTCATCATGGCAAACTTTTTTACAGTTTAAGATCAAACAGATTGTGTTAAAAATGGTAGAAAAAAAGATGTAAGATAAAAGAAATAATGTTTAGTGACACACAGATCTTCTTTGATCATGATTTTGCAAATGAGGTGATGCAGAAACTTGCAACTTGCAAAGGGATCAAGAAAGCACTTAGGGGAAAGGGAATTTGCTTTCAAACTCCCCTCACAAGAATCCACATTCATTGGAATGCCTCTGTCAGAGTTGCAAAAGGTGGCGGACCCAAAAAGCACACAAGCAGACTAGGATAGAAATAGAAATAGATAATAAAACTATAAAGGAAATACAAACGACAGAAAATCACTGGTCATCACGGAGGAAAAACGAGCAACTAACTAGAACAATAAATAAGGCTGGACTAATTTACAAAGGTGACTGGAAACTGAGGAGAATAATCAACGAACAGAGGAAAACACAAGATCTATCAATAAAACTAGAAAACCCCTACTAATAAAACAAGGGAGACAATGAACAGAAAACTACTGCAAGAATAACCCTACAGACAAAACAACCTAGGAAGACAGTGAACTAGAAACTAATGTGAGAATAACCCTACTGGCAAATGGGAGCTGGGCAGACGATCGTCGACACAGGCAACGACTGAAGCCTTCAGGGCGGACAGGAAGTCAACAGGAGTGGGGCCTCACAAGGCACCGACGGCGGAGACCAGACAGATGACAAGATAGGCCACCGGTGGCGACACCCCTCCGGGGTTCTAATAGGAAACCAGGCAGGAGACCAGGTAGGTCCCTGGCGATGAGACCCCTCTGGGGGTCTAACAGGAAACGAGGTTGAAGACTCTGCAGATCTCTGGCGACAGAGGCGAAACTCCTCAAGAGGCGGGACCGAAGACTGGAGCGATGGCTGGCGACGTTGGTGGAACCTCTCTGGGGCCCGGAATGAAGACCAGGCATGCGGCTGGTGCCATCGGCGGGACTCATCCAAAAGCCAGATAGGCCACCAGGCAGGAGATCATGCATGTCCAGAGCATTAAGACCCCTTTGGGGGTCAGACTGCAGACCAGGTCTTATTGCTGAGTGTGACAGCAGTGTGACAGAAGTTGTGCATTGCAATCATTTATCTATCATTTATTTTCCTTTTTGATTATTTTACAGTAAAGTTCTACCACATGGGTCTCATAGGCTCTCTGTTTTGTCCCACTTCTGCTCCTATTTCTTTAGTGTCTTTGAGGTCCTCTGTGGCCTGAAGAAGGGATGTGTTCTCCTGCCATTCCATAAAATGACTCGCCAACTATCCCTCAGCCTTCTTTAGATCTGCTCATCAATTGATGTAGATTAGTCTGGACTTCATGGTGTCCTCAAGAATGGAGATTGATGATGGTTGAAAAATCTCCTCCTGTTCCCTCACTGATTGCCACTAATTGCCTGAATTCTAACCACCTGTTTTCCTCTCTTTTCAAGCAGGTCCCTTAGTCTCCACCTTGCAAAATAGTTGCCTACTGCATACTGAGAGCAAAGATCCAGCCTGAATCCCTAATTGTATTCCTGGTTTTTAATATGTACTTCAGCCTGACTTGCAGCAAATTGAACCTGCTGACTGTGAGTTACTCCTGGCCTGATCTGTTACCCCTCACCTGGTAACTCTCAATATCCTGATTAAAACCCTCCTGCGTGTCCTGTGAAACCTCCCTGTCCTGCTACCTATCTTCTGACCTACCTGTATATGACCTTGGACTGATTCAAAATGTCTGACTTTCTGGATGCCTGACTGTGTGCCTGTGATTATTTGTTTTTGACCTTGGACCGGCTTATTATCTTGGATTGTGGATTTGTGGACTAGTAACCGTTGTCTCTACTTTGTGGATACCTTTTCTGTGTATGACCTAGGACTGACTTAATTACAGTGTGTTCGGACTCGGATTCGATGGACTAGACAATCACCTGTGTGAGTACTTACCACACCTGCAATATTATACTTACCAGTCCATCCATCCTCTGAATTCTCCTCCCATTTTCAGAACCTGCCACTCAACTGAAATGATCCATCCTCTGTTCTCTCCAGGGCTTCTCCACCGATTTGTAATAAAGCTTTTTCCTCAACTTTACCCCTGTTTCTCATGTCTTTCCTGTAATATAGAGCCAGCCAGAAACAAACACAATATGTTTTCCATGTTTGTCATTGTGGAAATGGTGTCACATGAACAAAATGTCTTCAATTACTTAACTCTTTTGAATATTTTTATTTATTTATGTTTTTTTTCTGGGGAGTTGTGCCCTTTTTGTGTAATCTGAAAATATGTTTCAATTTGAATGTATGGAAGGGCTAGCTTAGTCTTAGCTCAATTGCCTCAAGTCTAGGTGGCATCTCATCGCCTGTCTCCTAAGACTCACTTTTCAAGACTAACATTTAAATATTCAGCTTTACCACGTTTTCAACACATTTATACTGTGGTGTCACTGCTTCAAAGAGAGACAAATATGGACTATACCCATTTTCTTTTCCACATAATACTTGTTTTTCTTTGCACATTCAAGAGTGTTTTCTGATGTTTCACAAAGTCCATAGGTGATAAATCATGGACATAGATAGTGGAGAAGTAAAGATGTGGGTTGCTAGCTGTTACATTTTCCCCCTCTGACCAGCTGAGGCAGTGTTCCTGGAAGCCTCTGTATTTTGGTTTGCTTGATTTTGTTTTGTCAATCACTTCCAGGGGCATGTCTCAGCTGGCCAGAGGGGGAAAATGTAACGGGTAGCAACCCACAGTGATTTCAGGTGTGTGTTTTTTAGCAGCTGTTTTGTGTTTAGTTAATCACTGTGTCTGTAGTTAAGTTGGTCCTTCTTCAGTTTTTCGTCGCTAGTGTGTCACATGTCTACCTCGTCAAATTCTCGTTTCTGCCATTTACCTTTTCCACAACCTCTAGGTCTTTTCATCACGGTAGTAAGTATGCTTTAGTATAGTCAGTCTTAGTTAGTCATTTGTTTGTTTTGCTTAGATAGTCAGTTAGTTCCAGCTTCAGGCTGTGGTTTTGTTTTCTTTATTAGACTTAGTCAGTAGTTTGTCTGTCTTTTGCAGTGCTCCCTATTTTCTTCCTCCTTTTGAGGGTTTTGTGTTTGTTAGCTCCTGCATTGCATTGCAGTCTGCTCTGTCTGTTTTGTCTATTCATATTGCTAATAAATTGTTGTGGGAGATTGAACTCTGTATTCGCTGTGTTCCTGCTATTGGATCTCCTAGTTAGCCTGTTCGTAACAGTAACGTTCTTTAACAAATAACTATTAAGGTTAGAAATTAATAATGTATCACAAATTGTTGTGTGACATGGTGTTTTGCCTTTTAAACAAACTAAGAATGGTCTGTAATAAATCGTTGAGTTATAAACTCCCAACCATTAATAAGAAGGGTGAGCATCTATTACTTCTACAACTACACAGCTGTGATGATTGATACAGCTGTGCTTCAGATCACCCACATGGAAGGAAGTCATACTACATGGGAATATTTAACAAATATTTAGAAGTGCACTTTTAGTAACTGAAAAGAAGGATAAAGTTTACTTTAAGAGAATATTTTAAAAATCTAGAAAATACTAGTTAATATATCATAGTAGCACAGTATATAGTATAAAGGTTTATTTATAGTATACTTCGAATATACTTTTATAAATTAAAAAGTGGCCATTTCAGTACCAAAAAATACAAGAAAGTATGCTTATAAGTATACTACAAGTGCAATGTAGAATACAGTATACTTATACAAGAAGTATACTTGTGAAATATACGTCAACATTACTTAAGTATGCATGAAGAACTAAAAGAATACTTCTTTTTTATAAGTGTAGTTGTAACATCAAAAACTACATAAATAAATATTTGCTTTACGCCACTGAACACCTCTTCAGAGATTTAAGAAACGCATGCAACAGAATTGCCAACAGTCAGGAGTCAGTTGCCAACTGCAGAACTTCCAATCTTCTCAACTTATCCACCATTTATCCCACTGTTCCATGAAGCTACCAGTATGCTCTGTGTGGCCATCACTGGAAGCCTGACTCTCCTCTTCTGAGACTCTGAGACAGACTGAGTACCAGGTGAAGAACAGAGCCTCACCATCCTGCACTAGAACTGATACCACTTATTTTATATCGCAGAGTATACCTTCCGAATAAAACCACAGTACAGTGAAAATCTGGCTTTTGAGAGGGATCATTTCTGAATGTCAAAACTGAATGTGTGGCAAAGAAATTACCAAAACAGTATGAAAAGTATAATACCCTAACTGTGCTAATCGTGATATACTGTAAAATCCTGTTAAAGAAATATTAAACAGCACATTCCACAATCATATTTATAATAATTTGATTAATTAATTGAAGAGCTGCTAAATCAAAACCGATTTATACTGGCACACTGCCATCAAACATCTTCTTCAATCTCCCACTCACCTTCTCCACATCATCTTCATCCACATCCAGTATTGTCCCATCATTCTCCAGTTTGATTTTCACCTTGCCTTCTGGCAGGGAGCCAGGCTCTGCCTTCACTACAGTGGCTGTACACACAAAAGACAGGAAACACTGATATGTAGCGCTTCTTTATGGAATCATCTACTTACATTAATTGACTCATTAAAAGGCAACAACTAAAAATAAAAGGTTTAAGTGTATATATGCCCGACAAGATCCCCAAGTGGAAAATTCACTTGTTACAGCAACATGACAAATAAGATAAACTACAGAAAAACAATAAGGTACAATAAAATAATGGCCACTATGACAGTAATGCAGGAACAAAGGATATTAATGATTTTTTAATACAAAAATGTATACAATAGTAATAATATTAATAGTACAGAGCTGACATTAACAAATATATGCAGTATATATATATATCTTTAAGCTTAAGTATTTGTAACAATATCTATTGAGTATTACCTCTTGTTAATAAATACATGAATAAAATGTGCTTCAGTAAGTAACAATTTTTATCATGGATTGTGCCTTAACCACCTACTAGAGCTGCACGATAAATCGATCTAATCGCAATTGCGAGCGCGATATAAGCCTGTGCGATTATATAGCTGCAAAAGGCTGTGATTTAATTACTTAAATATGTAGGTATGTGAGCGATGACCTGTTCTGTTTGTGTGAAGTTTGCGCATTATCTGCACCACTAATAAAGAGATGATCAGTTAGTCTGTTTAGGGTGCGCTCTACTACATTTAGAGACTATTTTTCACATAGTGGGTTTTTGGCCAGGCATGAACTACTTTACGTGAGATGAGTCTCTAAACTTTGTCAGTAAATGTCTCTCTACCGTGACTGTGACTCATCCACTGTCTGTATTCAATGGGTGTGAGAGGAGTAGGCTAAATGAAGTGTCAGTCAGCTGATAGTATACAGGGACAAATCACCATAGTTTGTCCCTTATTGTCCTTTGATTTTGTTAAACTTAAGATAAAAGTAAAATTTACCTTGACTATTTAGGTTTAATCTTGTTTTCTCAAAACATACATGGTTTGCAGCGTGAGTTTATTTCAGTGTTTGGATGCACCCTTTCAAGAATATAATTAATATGCATATTTTGAAACCAAGCCGTTCTCAATATATCATTTAATATATATATAAATCACAACAATTGGAATGTGACTTTATTGCCAAACCATACAGCCCTAATATCTACCCCTAAAAAAGGCCCCACAAAAAGACAGACAAACAAAGACCACAAAACACCACTAGGTGGACATTTCACTTATTAACCAACGTTGGTTCCCTGCTTCTTTTTCCTAGCTCTTATGAGCTCAAGTTCGACACATGTGAAGTGGATGTATTATTGCTGAAAACTACCACTAGTCACAAAAAATTACATTAGGTCATTTAAATATTACTTTTGTCATAGCACATCTTAGACTAACAGTCAGTATTTCATGTGGCATTTGTTTTGAACACAAATATTTTTACCAGTATGTGTTTAAAGTTCCCCAACTTCCCACTGTCATCGACAGTGAGGCCTGAATTTTCTTATAGTGACAGATCTTACAATGTAGAAATGCCATGTAAAGCCATCTCACCAAGAGAGAAGCCATCTTTGTGGACTAGCCAGACTTTCTCTGATTCATACCAGACTTGTTCAGCTGCAATTTGCTCCTCTGTCTTCACCTGGTGGACAGAAATGATAATGAGAGAATTAGTGGATTGCAGGGTTGAAACATTTTTTGTCAACTAATTAACTATCACTTAACCACACTTCTCTTGAATAGGTCTTTCTGAACAGAAATTCCAGCTCGATACCAACACATGCTTAAAGGTTATGGAGAAAAGGTTTGTCATGATGATGACCATGCATAATAATGGACTCAATGGTGTCCCAGACCTCTAGGCACAGCATGCTCCTCCTTTGTGGTGTTTAAGACTGTGTGTGTGTGTGTGTGTGTGTGTGTGTGTGTGTGAGAGTGTGTGCGTGTGTGCGTGTGAGAGAGTGTGTGCGTGTGTGAGTGTGAGAGAGTGTGTGCGTGTGTGAGTGTGAGAGAGTGTGTGCGTGTGTGAGTGTGAGAGAGTGTGTGCGTGTGAGAGTGTGAGAGAGTGTGTGCGTGTGAGAGTGTGAGAGAGTGTGTGCGTGTGAGAGTGTGAGAGAGTGTGTGCGTGTGAGAGTGTGAGAGAGTGTGTGCGTGTGAGAGTGTGAGAGAGTGTGTGCGTGTGAGAGTGTGAGAG
>OMLM01006413.1:0-20990 GCA_900302695.1 Helostoma temminkii | reverse complement strand
GTTTCTCAAGTCCCCAAAGAATTCCAAAACAAAAAGTGTAACAAAAAGAATATTTATTGAATATCTATTAACACTTGTTGAGGCACCACACTCATCTTTTTCACTAAGTGCAACAAACTGGAAAAATACATTAATAGTAGATTTTTGTGACAGAATGCAGAGTCTTTGTAAATGGAATTTGCCTTTAGTCAAACAACTTATTGACCCTGTTTAGACCTAGTTCTGAAATGCATCCTGTACGCATCACAAGGTGATTTGTTACTGCTGCATTACATCTGCTAACATACCATATGACATACAGGTGGCCCATCAACATGCCAAAGGCTCTTGACATGAACATGCGCAAACATGCGTCTTGGGTCTTGCATTTCAAAACCCAAGTGTGCACAGGGTTATTAACGCTTGTGAACATTTTATGAACATTGTCAATTGAGACTTCAAAATTACAACATGTAAAAGGCTGCTAGAGTTTTAACTTAGTCTCATAACCTTTTTTTTTTTTTTTAACATCTATGTTAAATGAATACATGAGTGAGTTCTTGGAATTTCATATAAGCACAAAGTGGTCTTTGATACAGTTGCAAAACAATACTTTCCACAAATCATTATAAGCAGCATGGTAAATGTGCATCAATAACTAAATAACTGTAGCCTTGTATATCAAGCGCAGTATTGTCCAGCACAATGTTACATATTCAATTCTCCACAAATGAATTTCAGACCCAAGTGATTTAAATACACATACTTACACCATTGTTCATTTGGGAAATCAAAGTGCTGTGAGGTTTTCCATATATTTAAGTGCTAAGCAAGAGTAGTAAAATTAAGTTTTAATATTCTATACCACCTGTGCACTACGACATTTTACATTCCTCTTTGCTCTTGCCTTTGCCTTTCTTAGTACTCTTCCTCCCATCTTTCCCTGATTGTGGTGGCTCTTTGCTGGTGGCCACCTGGTCTTCGCTCTTTGATAAAACCAAACCATCATCCTGCATCTCGTGCTTAATAGCCTCTAATGCTTCCTCAACAGGTACAGATGTTGCCTGCTTAATGTTTTCTGCAACAACAGCCACCTCTCCAACATCCAGAACTTTTCCTTCCTCTATAATGTGCCTTGCCTCATCTGCTGCGTCCATTTTGTCCACCAGTGTGTTTGCTTTTTCAGACGCAATTTCCTCCTTTTCAGGTGTGGCCTCAGGAGCCAAGGAGCTTTTGTTGTCTTGGGGCAAAGCATCTGACTGTTTTTTCAGCATATCTATCTGGTTACCCTCTTTAATTAAACCTTTACTTTGGTGCTGCACTGAACTACCACTGTCACTTTCATCGACTTCCACTCCGTCCTCAGCGTCTTCCTGTTCTTGATTTCTAGAGTAATTTGCTATAGCTGTTGCCATATCCATGTCATCAAAATCAAAAGACTGCCCTTCCTCATCTCCACAGTCATCTTCGTCATGCTGGGTGGATGGAGATGAATCTTCACTCTCAGGTTCGTCTTTGTTGGGTTCATGCAGATGCTCATCAAAAGTACAAAGAGTTGTCTCGCTTTCCTGATCAAAAGTTGATTCCTCCTTGACATGTGTGTCAATCTCATCTTCTTTGAGAGAGTCTGGTGTGTTTGACACAGTTGTAGTATTAATCTCTTCTGTTTTTGAAGACACCTCCACATTAGATTCATCAGTCTGATCCACACACCGCAGTGTCTGGCTTTCTACTTCATCCATTTGCTCGGCCTGAGCTACAGTCTCAGTGTTTTTTGTTAATGTTGCACTGTCACAACAGTCATTTTGTTTATCATCTGAGGAGTTGTATGCCTCAACTAAATCTTCAGGTTTATCTAGGTTTCCTGCAAGCTTCTCATTTTCTGTTGTGTTTTCTTTACTCTCTGCATTCTCATCATCATGGCTGGGAGGACAGCATTCCTGTTCATTATCTATTCCTAGCTCTTTGATTGTCTCGGCTGTCTCTTCAGGTTCTCTAGCAGAATCCTTGAAGTCTACGGTTGGCTCTGAGCCAGATGAACTTTTGAGACAGAGCATTTGAGAACTGCTTGTGGACTCATGATCATCTCCAGCAATGTCAACAAACCCGTCATCCTCTACTTGATGAACAATTTCTAACTCTAACTCTCTTTGGACAACATTACCATTATTTGAAAGATCTCCACATTTAGAGTTACCTAGACTAGAGGTACACTCTTTTTCAAGGCCATCAAGGCTCTTTGTGCTGTTGGTGGGGTCACTAAGATCAGATGCACTGAGGCTGGCCTTTGCAGGACTTGTTAGAAGGTCTACTTTTTCTACCTTCTTTGTTTCCAAAGGTTGTTCTTTGCCCTGGTCATGTATTGTTGTTTCTTGATTAGTTTCAATGTGAGTCAGGGTTTCAGTGAGTGCCTCTACTTTTACTTCCACCATCTTAGTTTCCAAACTTTGCTCTGTGTGCTCATTTGTAACATGATCAATTCTCTGTTCATTGACTACTTCTTTGTGAGATAAGGATTCAGTGGGTTCTATTGTTTCTGCTGCATCTACCCCCTCAGTTTCTTTCTTGTCCTGTTCATTTGTTGCCTGATCCATCTTTGATTCCTCGAAGGCTTCAATGGCAGAACTGCTGCTAAGATCTGATGAAATGAGGCTGGCATTTAAAGGACTTGTTACAGAGTCTACCTTTTCTACTTTGTCTGTTTCCAAAGGTTGCTCTATGTCCTGCTCATGTGGTCTTGTTTCTTGGGGAGTTTCAATGTAACCCAGAGTTTCAGTTGGTACCACTACTATTTCTTCTGCTGTTTCATTTTCCAAACTTTGCTCTGTATGCTCATTCGTAATGTGATCCATTCTTGGTTCACCAAGTTCTTCTTTTTGAGAAAAGGATTTAGTGGGTTCCATTGTTTCTGCTGCATCTACCCCCTCAGTTTCTTGACTGTCCTGCTCATTCTTAACCTGATCTGTTGTTGATTCCTTGAAGGCTTTGATGGCAGAACTGGCGCTAAGATCAGATGAACTCAGGCTGGCCTTTGAAGGACTTGTTACAGAGTCTACCTTTTCTATTTTCTCTGTTTCCAAAAGTTGTTCTTTGTCCTGCTCATCTTGTGTGGGATCTGTTCTTGTTTCTTGGGGAGTTTCAATATAAGCCAGGGTTTCAGTGGGTGCCACTACTTCTATTTCTTCTGCCGTCTCATTTTCCAAACTCTGCTCTGTGTGCTCATTTGTAATGGGATCCATTCTCTGTTCACCAAGTTCTCCTTTTTGAGAAATGGCTTCAGTGGGTTCCCTCGTTTCTGCTGCATCGACCCCCCCAGTTTCTTGCCTGTCCTGCTCATTTGTAACTTGGTCCATCTTCGATCCCTTGAAGCCTTCAGTGGTAGAACTGTCAATGTTACGTTCTGTTGTTGCCCCTTTATCTACTTTAGCTGATTCTACTTTTTCTGTTATGTGTTTTTCATTCTTTGTTTCATCTTTCTGTTGGTTCTTATCCTCACGAGCCCCTCCTTTCTTTTTGCCTCTCTTCTTCTTTTTCTTCTTTTTTCCTGAAGTAGTACCACTTTGAGGCTGAGATTTACTGGCTACCTCCTCTATCTCATCGTTTTCTTCCTCTATGACATTTTCAAGCTTGTGTTGAGGTTCAGGTAAACTTTCTTTTACATTCTCTACCATTTTTTGCGGATGACACAAATCTGTATTCTTCAAATTACTTTCCTCAACAGCTTCCTGTTTGTTTTCTTGCTGTTCAAAACATTTCTCTGTATTATTACAACTCTCTGTGTCAACACTGTTGCTTTTGGTTTCTGTCTCTCCTAAATCTGGGTTACTTAGCTTTTCTAAACCTAGCCCCTTGGGTGTTTCCTTTTCTGGAACATTTTCCTCAGCACTTACAATTTCTTCATGTTCAGGGATGAAACTGGTTTTATCTTTGGCTTCTGTGACTGGACGGTCATTAATGTCAACATTTAGGTCTGTGCTGAGGACACTTTCTTCAATGTTGTCTTCCTCTGTGGGTGCCTTTTGCATTTCTGTAGGCTGTTCTTCACTAGATGTTTTCAGTGTGGACACATCAGCAACACTACAGTGTGTATCAAAGCTCAAGAGATTCTCTTTGGCTTCCTTTTTCAGCATTTCTTGATGCTGCTCGGGTTCCACCTCTTCATCTCCACTACTTCTCAACTGATTCTCCATTGTGTTTCCTGAGAGATCATGAAGAGCATACGATGATAGAAAGCCAAAAACACTTGATTTAAGACATGATTTTGAAATCTTCATCAGGGAAGCGCATCAGCAGAAGTCAAATTAAGGCAGAACACTTGATTGGTTCAGTGGCCAGAAAGAGAAGCAAAAAGCTAAAATGACCAAGAGAAGCACAAGAACAAGAAGACAGGAGGAACACCGAAATCAAGTTCTTGATCCCCAGAACATCAAGCTGAAACAAAATAAGCCTGAGGCTAGCAGCATTCAAGTTAATAATCTCTACACGTGACTTTTACTTTCTCTGCTCTACGATCTTACTATAGGTCAGGTCAATGTGCAGATTTGACATCAATACCATTCAGGGCCACCAGTTTGCTATTAGAGACTTGTCAGCATTTACACACCAGCACCACCCGTGACAACATAGTAAGTTGTAATTCAGAACAAATGTGGACATTATAAGCTAAAAGTATTAGGTGAAAAAAGTAAAGGTGAAAATGCAGGTAAGAAAAAATAGTTTGTAAGTGGAATCTGTGAAAAGCAAGAGGTCAGAAAGATGTTGTTTAAAGAATAAGGATGATGATTTACTGTATTTTTCTTGATTTTCCATGAAAAGACCAAAAGACACTAGTAATGTGTTAGCATGTGCATCTGTATCCTACTTCTGACTTCCCTACCACATATCTACCAGTCAGCAACAAGGTCACAGCATCGTACTGAGGATGTGATGTTAATATTTTTAAAGGTCAAAACTGTATAATTAAATTTTTTAAATGCTCAGTAAATTCATAAATGAGCTGGGCATTACAGTCTTTCAGCAAACGTTAATTATGGAAAAAATGGTGCACTTGTTGGCGACTATTCTCAGGTGTGTATTAGTTGGTCAACTAGTGAATATTTACAACAGGTGTTTGTGAGACTGAAAATTAATCAAAACTGTTACTTAAGTGCATGTAAAGGCACTAAGTGTAACTAGGTTACAGTCGGTCGGTAGGTTGATTTTAGGTTTTTCATGGGATGTACTGAAAATAAAACAATTAGTTGACAGTTGAATTTTAGTTAGTCGAATTTTAACACAAGGTCCATTTAGTAGCTGTTGTGAAGCTCTGGACTGTATCATAATATTTTTTAACAGACAATTTCTGTAGTCGCCATATAATTGTACTGTTCACACTTCTGTTGTTTTGGAGATTTTAAAGACAATGGTCCTTGGTGAGATCTAACGCTCAAGAACAGCTACTAAATAGAAATCTGTCGAGATCATTTGTCACACTCTTTTCTCGAAGTTCCAAGAATAAACCTTCAATCTCAAGAAAAATACAGTTCATAATCACCAGGCTTATACTTTGAGGTCAGTGCAAATCAGGGTTGTAGTAACACTTGACATTCCAAGAGCACAGCACAGGGAACTACAGAGTTCAATCCAAAATGAGTATTATCACAAATCTAAACATTTTGGAATGAAAGTTTACAATTAGTCTTGTGCAAAGCCATGCAGTGAGAAGAAATAACAATTTTATTTGACAGTGTGTTTTACCAAGCATGCTGTTGCCCTCCACTGGGGAGGTCAGTGAATCCTGAGCTGGGTTGGGGACAGAGTCTCCACTGGGAAGCCCGTCAACTTCTGCCTCATCAACGTCCCCATTGATATTCAGATCAGGTCCCAATACTATTCCATGTTTCTAAACAAAGTGAAAAGTCAAACATTAGCTCCATGCATTACACATCCTGGAAATACATTAGGTTTTGATGTATGAAATGTGTGTCATTAGCAAAAAGGTAAAGCAAACAAGTAATTTTTTCATGTCACATTTTAAAGAACAACACCTATAATACAGAGTACATAATAAATACCTATAATATACAGACATGGACAAAATTGTTGGCTCCCTTCCATTACAGAAAGAAAAACTGGTCCCATGTTCATTGAAATAATGTGAAACTGACAAAAGTAAATATACCCTTAACTAAATATTTTGTTGCACAAACTTTTGACACAATGACTGCAATTAAGTGATTTCTCAATAACTCAATGAGATATTTTAGCCCATTTAACTTTAGTTAAAACTTTAGCAGTTTATTTAACTGCTCCAGCTGTTTCAGGTTTGAAGAGTGCCTCCTCCAAACTGCATGTTTCAGCTCTTTCCACAGATGTTCAATAGGATTTAGATCAGGGCTCATAGTAGGCCACTTCAGAATGGTCCAATGTTTAGTTCTTAGTAATTCTTGTGTGTTTTTAGCTGTGTGTTTTGGGTCATTATCCTGTAGGAGGACCCATGACCTGCAACTCAGACCAAGCTTTCTGACACTGGGCATTTGGCTCCAGAATGCCTTGATAGTCTTGAGATGTGGGTCCTGTGTTCTTAGGTTGTCATTTGCATTATCTATCTCTTTAGTTTGTCATCAATTTTCCTCTTGCGGCCACATCCAGGGAGGTTAGCTACAGTCCTGTGGAGCTTAAACTTCGGAGACATGTGCAACTGTAGTCACAGGAACATCAAGTTGCTTGGAGATGGTCTTATAGCCTTTACGTTTAACATGTTCTTTCTAATGTCATGAGACAACTCTCTCATTAGTTTTCTGTGGTCCATCTTCAGTGTGGTACACACCATGATAACAAACAGCACAGTGACTACTTTTCACCCTCTAAATAGGCAAACTGATTGATTACAAGTTTGAAGACACCTGTTACAGGCCTAATTACAGGACACACTTTAGTCAGACTTCTAAACACCACATAACAGACTCATATACAAACCTATACAGATCTGTGCAATATGTATGTGTGATAATGAGTGACTAATGAGGGGATATGCGTGATTTTTTGTGTGTTATATTTTCCTTGTATTGTTTTGCACTAGTAGAACTCAACCAATTTCGTTGTATACATGATGTACAATGACAATAAAGGCTATCCTAGTTTAACATGTCCCTATGGTCAAATTATTTTTTTTAATTTTTTCTAGGGGTAGCAACATTTTTGTCTAGGCCAGACTTATTAGGTTGTTTTTTTAAAAATGCTTCTGTTGAACCACAATTCAAAAGCAATGTCTGGTTTTCATTAGGTAATTTTCAGTACATTTTAATTTATTTTTACTTTTTCACGTTATTATTTTAGTGGGCATTGTGAGTTTCTCCCCCTTTCTTTAATCGAAGGGTACCAACAATTTTGTCCATGTCTATATCTGCATTGAAGAGCAATAACTCACTAATTACGTTACCTGAAGAGAACTGAACAACTCCCACACTAAATACCTTCAGAATGTCTTTCAGCTTCACCACCTCTTCTCTGAGCTCATCACGCTCAATTCTGATTGCATCTGTGTATTCTTTCTGTCGCTCTAAGGCCTAAGCAGACACCCCAGGCGGTAGAGAGGGCAGAGCAGGAAGAAATTTGTGTAAAAGAAGTGAAAAAGGAAGCTCAAGAAGGCATTCAGTTTCATGCAAAGGTGCTGAACTGAATTCATGAACATTTTAATTCTGAATGTGATTAAGTTAATAAAAGACAAAACTGCTGGACTGGGGCCCTATAGCATACCCCAATTTTTTTATCCTTCCATTCCAGCGTCTCTTGTAGGTCAGATATTTCTCTAACAAAACCATCCTGTTTCATACGTAGTTGGCGGATCTCCTATATAGCAGAAAAGGAAAAAAAAGTGTGAGGAGAGAAAAAAGCAAGAGAAAAGCAATACAGTGGGCGAAAAGAAAATAGTTGTGAAAAGCACCTTGCCATGCACCTTTTCTAAATAAACTGATTAAAAGAAGCATTTTTTTTGGTAAATGTCTGTCTGTTTAACCCAGGGAAGGATCCATTTCTGCACCCCTCTTCACACTTTACTGTGACACACATCCATCCATCCATCATCCTAAGCACTTGTCTTGTTAATGTTTGTGGGAGTGCTATAGCCACACTAAGCTGTCACTGGGCGAGAGGCAGGGTACACCCTGCACAGGTCCCCATTCCTTCACAGGGCTGAAAACAATTCACACACATTCAAACAGGGAGACAAATACTCACATTTAGTAGCTCTTCACTTTGTTTTAGCGTCTCTTTCATTTCATTGAACTGGAACTGAAGCACGCTGTGAGCATATTTTTCTCGCTCATATTCCTGCGGGAAAAAGGGAACAGATTGAGCAATGATCCAGCCATTTTCAATCTGAACATCAATTCCACCACAGAACCACCCACATATCAAGGGAGAGCCGTCAAGCAGAGCCGTATGTGGCAGGGTCACATACAGGGTGGATGGATCGGGTGGATGGACGGATTGGATGGTCTGTTTGTGGCAGGGCCAATCTTTCAGGTTTCTTAATTTATTCTTCTTTAACCAACTTAATTTGGTTAAACAAAATAACATTTGTCTTCATACTATAATCAGTAATGACCTATGGTACCTTGACTTTCTCTTCGAATTCACGACGTGACTCAGATAGCAGTTCCTCCAGTTCCATGAGCGAGTCCTTAAGTGTGTCCACCTGGTACATCAAGTTGTTTTTCTCATTATCCAGCTGGGCATTTGACACCATGGCTTTACGGTACTTCTCCTCCACTTCTGCTAACACATCCTTATAAAAAGACAGAGAACCTTGAGGTAGTACATGTCCTTAAACAAAACTGCTGAGTCTTTTTTTATTCTGTCATAAGTACATGTCTGTAGAAATATATAAATAAGGATTAAGACAATTCAAACCCATCTGCTGGTTAATAAAAGTTTAAGTATAAAGTACTAACGCACATACACACCTTACAAAAAGGACAAAAAAACAGCAACATGCAGATGCAACTGCCAATCAAATTGCTAGTTTAGAAACCAAGCTGTTTATTAATCTGCAGCGATAGCGATCTCCCACGTTACTCTTTAAGAACAGTAACAGTGATGATAATGTGCAGCTCTGACCTATAGTGAGTAAAAGTATTCAGTCAAAGTTAGAGGCAGCAGACCCATTAGTTCTGGGTGGGTTTCACACATATACCTTCACTTCTTTTAAGTTTTGTGTGTACTTGGTTTCCACTTCTTGAATCTGATCCTTCAGTTCATGAATCTCCTGGTAAAGAGTGAAGTAGCAATGAGCAGAGAAGCACAGCATTAAGCACAGGAAAGGGTGAGGCAGAAAATTTGGTGACTGAACATAGGAACAGAAGTGTTTTACAGAGTGATGAAAACAGAACAGAAGAAGAAGTAGGATACTTTCTCCATTTCATACTTTTCAGATGTAATCCCTTAGAGAATGACAGTAAAACTAAATGAGATTTAATTGACAGTGAGACCTGTGCTTTCTATAGTTTTATGGTTTTACTGAGCAACTGTCAGAGAGATTACTCAGCACTGGATTCTTTTCTTTATGAATATCTGACATGTGTCTCTGTGATCAATCTGAATGATCGGATCTGTAGAAAAGCAGTCATACCACCTGAGGAAGCTGTATCTCTTAAGCATTACCTTGATTTCTCGTATGGAAGTCTCAGCATCTACAGTTATGGCCGTCTCTCCACTTCCCCTGCGGGATGATGTCCCACCTAAAGAGGTGAGGGTGGCTGCTGTTAAGGCT
Source organism: Helostoma temminkii (assembly GCA_900302695.1). Lineage (NCBI taxonomy): Eukaryota > Metazoa > Chordata > Actinopteri > Anabantiformes > Helostomatidae > Helostoma > Helostoma temminkii. Next base: position 11,260 of record OMLM01006413.1, on the reverse strand, counting down.
GAAGATGCTCGAGATCCCTGAGAAACAGAGACATATATATCTATGAACGCATGTCATCTGAAATAAGAAAAAAAAAATTTAAAAATGGTGAAGCGGCCTTCTCACCTTCTCAAGATAATCTCTGTCCTCCACCTGTTGAGAGAAATAAAACAGAGTCAGGACAATCACAGGATGACATTAAGGCCACAGGGCCAAGAGGACGAGCTGAGGGAGGAAGGAAGGATGTCCCAAATTCTCTCTACAGGCAGCTCAGCAGTGTTAGGAAGTGTCATCTTAATGTTTCCTAATGAAAAAGCAACAAAGTCCTCCAATCGTGTTTCTACTAAGTAAAAAAGGCATGTTTTTTTTTCTATGTAACATCATGCAAATTAGCAGGGGTTATGTCAAAACTCTCTCAGACATGACTCACCAAAAGTTTGACTGACAGACCATTCAACAAACATTTCAAACGACATCCACAATATTTGCTCCTTGCCATAAGACATACTGGTAGTCTCTCATGTCAACACGCAAATTATGCTGAAAAAAGAAACACTATGCAACCGTCCTTTCTATGGAGACATGCACAAGAAAGGGTGGCACAAAAAAAGCAGCCAAGGAGAAACTCATCTCACATCACAGCCTCTGCCTCCTGCGGGTGCAAAACGACTCACATCCGAAAAGTCAGGAATAGTAACATCGTCCAGGTCTCGGGGGAGGACGCTGCCACTGGCTGTGCTCCTCAAAAAACTGGCAACTGAGCCGCAGTTGTCCTACATTGCCCACCAGGGGGCGAAACAGAACAACACAGAAGCCAAAAACTCAAGAGTCAGCAATCAAATCAAGGAAGATCAGACAATGAATGATGAAAAAAAGGATGTTACAATTGTACAAGTTTTAAATTATGATTAAAGGAAATAAATGTTCACTCATATTAACGCAAATCTTTTTAATTTAAGTCTGCTTCTCCAATAACATTCATAAATACATCATGTATTAATGTGACAACTTGGATTCCTAACTAATAAAACTCATAGAACATAACTAATAATAAACAGTGTGACCATTGTGCTTTGCATTGAGCCAATTTCTAACAACTGCACCAACTCTGTCAGAGCTAGAATGAAAACTATTTAGGTATTCAGCTGCTCTATTCGCAGGGAATTATACACTAGATTAGCTCAGTCAAACACTGAAAACTGTACTGCAGCCTCATCATTTTGTACTGTGCACATATAACCAGTGGTTTAATGCGCTAATGCATTTTACACTCCAGAGGACGTAGGAAGGTGTCTGGGGAGTGTGGGCTCACCACTGGGCTGGTGCGGGCTGAACTAGCCCTGCTGGATGCTCTGGAGCTGGAGCTGCGATAACTAGTGTACTCTAAAGGCTGCAGAGGAAATACAATATTATGTTTGTGTATATAAGGAATCCAACACAAACAAGCATGCACATGCTTATCATAGCAAACATGGAAAGACAACTGATGGCACCTCAAGATCAGCTAATGCACATTTGGATTTCAATATTTATAGAAATAAAAAAATAATAATAAAAACAAATAGTAAAATCAAATAAAAATCACTCTGACTCAAGTCACTCAAAGTTCAGGCAGCAAAACAATCACCAATTGTTAGTAACAAATCCTTTTAAATATATCACACTAGATTGACATTCACATCAAATGTTAAACACACTGTTAAAGTGCTGTTATCCAGACAGTGTAAAAGTCCAGTAAACAAGTCACTGTCAGGGTTGTCAAACCATCAAAACCACCATTCCAACAAATTCTTACACGCGAGCTGGAGCCAGTGACTCGCCGAGATCCACTGCAGAGACTGTCTTCGTATAAGGAGCTCTGTGACATATGACACATGTACAATATAAGCAGTATGCACACAGTCCCATTTCTCTGCTGCCACTTCCTGGCAGCCTGCCTTCTGTGCCTCATCTATGACTTCATTCAACTGAATTAACTGAATTATCCAGTGGTAAGCACGATGTGATGTGGTTAAGCATTTTACTGGAAGCCTTAAACTTAACCATCAAGTCCTTCGCTCTTAATGTGCTCATAGTAAGCTGGTGTGAATGATTAATTTCATGCTTCGGTTAAGACTAAGTGGAAGTTAGAGAAGTTAAAAGGTAAGTTGGAAATGAATGGAACCGACCCTACGATAGAGCTGCTGGGTGATCTGACTGAGTGACCTGTAGAACTGCGCATAGAGATGAAATGGGAAGAAAGAATATTTTTGCAACAGAGATGACAGAATGTGAAGGAATTAAGATTTAACTCCGCTACACAGAGAGTAAATGGTTAAAGCCAAGCTACAGAGCTATGTCTCAAGTCTTTGTGTCTGTATACAGACCTGGTAACCATTGAGAGCTGAACCTTGGTTTCTGGAAGAGGACAGACCGTTGAGGCTGTACATGTCAGAGGAAGCATAAGCAGCCTGAAGGATGGGAAGTTCAGAAAAATAGTTTTTATAGTCACCTAACTCAACGTTATATTATGAGCAAAGCTATGCTTTTGCTAAACAATATGACATTAATAAGAGGCAGTGCAGCTCCATAACACTGGAGCAAATCGTAAACACAAACACACAGATGATATGATCATATGAGCTCTGACCTCTTTGGGACATTTAATACAAAGAACCCACAACAACGAGGACTTTTGCAAAATTCAGTGTAGAACAAACTAAATACATGCACATACATGTATACATGTACATGTATTCTTTAGTACAACACACTGTTAGACAGCATTGTATGCCTCAAACAAATGTCCAATAAAAACTATTTTCACAGGTCCTACAGGGTTGATATTACAGCTCATTTTGTTAATGGTACAACTTTAGATGTTAAGGGAAGTAGCACACAACAAACCATGAGCTGTATGAGAGGAGAAAAATATGCAATCTGCAGAGCAGTGGCACCCACCGGCTGCAGGTCTAATCTGGAAGCACGAGACACATGGCTGTCATCACTCAGTCTGGAGCTCTGAGAGTCGGGAAGCACAGGCAGCAATATCAGAACAATACAAAACCAAAGTTCACCACATCCCTCTGACAACATATAGCACGTTTAAGATTTAACTTGACACGCCAACATGCTTTTACACTGATACATGGCTATTAGTTCAGAAGCTAATGCTGTATTTAAAGAATCATTTTTCTTCCAGAGGTTTCACCAAACACTTGTGTTAAGCCAGAAATAACTGGATGAATGTTTCCAGGCCACATAAGATTAGCAGATGTACTGACATTTGAATATTTGAAATTCTAAATTACTTGCATTGATGAGATTCAGTTGTTCCTTCTATAGGTCTGTAAGTACGAAAAGTTTATTTACCCATATTTTTTCTTTTTTTTGATCTTTCTTTGTCATTTAAATCCACAAGAAGCAGGATTTGGTTCCAGAGTTTGCTACTTAAACAAACTTTGGTGCACAAGAAAAAAACAGTCTGAGCGCATTTTGCATATTTACTTCAGGACATACTGTAACTTTGTTATTATGTCACAGAGTTTAGTTTGTGGTTAGCAAGCCCTTTATGTTGGACAAACTGACACTTTCTGCTGTGTTGAGTCAGGCTACATCTCACTGTGTGTCATAGGATGCTATATGTTATGCAGTTTTCACAAGAGGACTCCAGTTTAGGATTAGATATAGATCCACATAGTGCAGTAACAAATAATAGCAGACACCTGTAATCTGTGTTATTATATAAGAGTGAACCATCAAAATTATTTTAGACGTGTAGCTTTAAAGTAAAGTTAATTTTTGTTTATATTTAAGCAAATCAAACTATTTCACTTTTTCATTTCATATTTACTCAAAGAAATCTCCTTAGATTCTACAGAATGTAGGGAATATTTTGATCTATGCTTACCAGCTCTGTCATGCCCCCCTCCGCAAACAACCCACCAAAGTAATAATTCAATTTCATACCAAAAGGGTTCGATTTTTGGGGGGTGTACCTGTTGCAGTTTGTCTGAAATCACTGACATTCCAAATCAAAATTCTTCTCCACACCATCAAATCAACAGAACACTCTACTTTCAACACAAAATTGTATGTCATTCAAACGTGCATTATATTTTGGGAGCATACAGCAGATCAAAGGTGGAACCACGCACCGTTAGGTCTAGCTTGGAGGAGCGAGACACTCTGCTTTCATCACTCAGTCTTGAGCACTGACAGCGCAAGACAGAAAGAGAGTCATGAATGACAGGATGCAGCTTCTGTGCAGCTTTCCCTCTTCAGGAGCCATCATGCACTTAACAAAACTTTCCCTATTCCACAACAGACCAAAAAAAGTTTGTCCACTCAATTTAACAAAGCTACTGACCCGGCTGGATATGACACTGCAATCATCATCATAGCCGTTTCTCTGCAGATAAAGAACAGGAGTAAAAAATACAGCTGGATTTTCTGTGAAGGCCACGTGCAGTTTGAACTGCTACATACATCTCTGTCTTTGTGCTTATGTTTCTTCTTTTTCTTTGACTTCTTATGTGAGGAGGAGTCCTGAGAGTGAAGAAAGAGAAGGAGAACCATGAATGGCGAAAACATGCTGTGGAGACAAATCTGTTCTCATCCCAAAAGCCAAACGCCTAATTCCATCATTCATCCCATCTGTTTGCTACAGCAAGTTATTCTAGAGAGTTGCTCTAGGGCTGGAGCCAATCCCAGCTGACACTGGGCAAAAGGCAGCCTGTACAACCTGTACAGGTCATCAGTCTATTATAGGGTTTGCAGAAGACATACAACCATTCACTCAATTTAAAATCACCAGTCAAACTCCATGCCTTTAGATTGTGTGGTCAGCTGAAACCCATACAGGCACAGAGAGAACATGCAAATGTAGGGACAATCCAGCTGATGGTACAAATACAGGACCCAAGATTATCTGGTGATGCACTAACATCAAAATGTTTTATTCCCTACACACTCACAAAGTCTACAAAGTCTCACAAACAGCTGCTGATCCAGAGGAACATGTGTCTTGCTGAAAGTGCACAGATAATAACGATAAACCCCCAGCCATGCTTTGTATTTGGGAGATATTTGCTATTAGTACTAAATCAGCTGTTACAAATTCCATTTACAACAAAAGGTGTTAAAAATTAATCCATGGTGCACATTTCAACAATATCAATCCGTACCCTTCCTCCATAAGCCCTAAATGCATCAACATATGACTGTCCAAAACACTGAAAAACATCTCCAACAAGTGCCACCCTCACTGACAACACCTTGTTAAGTTATGAAGGACACACAGTACCTCCATATTACCAAGGGTACAAAAGGGAATAAGAAAAGCAAAAAGATTTTTGATAATGGCTGAAAGGAAAAAGGGTTTGAATAGAGGTGTTGGAATTAAAATGCATGTGCCGTTTGAGTGATACTGACCCTGGCACTGCCCCGGCTTCCCACCGACATCCGCTCATCATCGTCTGAGAGCTGTGTGACAGGGCGAGAGATTGAAATGGATGGTTAAGGCTTCGAGACTGGACACAGTGTGATTTACATCAACAGTGACATTCAACAATGGATTCTGAAAGGAGTCATCCTGCAGTAAAGGTAGTGCGCTCAAGGACAAAAAGATGGTGATTAAACATTACGGTGATTTTCATCAGAGCTTTGTAATAGCAACAGCTCAACTAAAGCCAGTAGTTAAAGAATATTCCAAAGTATTATGGAGTTCCTATAATCTTCCAGGATTTACATTTTATTTTATTTCAACATTTTCTAAGTGGTGGAAGATTACAGAAAAGCATGAGGTGGTGGAAACAGAGGATGGGCTACAAACCGTTTGTATTCTTGAAGAACGTGAGTATCTCTCACTGTCCTCCTGGATGAGGGAGGGGGAAGGATGAAGGAGAAAGAAGATGAGAGGGTTTGAAGTAGAAGAGAAATGTCAAAGATCAACAAGATAGATGGATGAAGATGGATGAACCCTGTCTAACCCTAACTGCAGCTTGAGATACAAAATGACTTGCCCAAAAGGATATTGCATGTTTTCCTTCTAGCCATAAATGTTGTAAAGTCAGTGAAAAATGATGTGCCTACTTGAACTCTGTCCTATTTTGGAACATGATTGGATATATTATGTTGAATTGGCCAAGTCAGTTTGCTTTTAAGTAAAACTGGGTCCAATTTTACCTTGGAGTGACCACATGTGGTACACTTTATGAGTGTGGCACTTCTGCCACACTTTTAATGTTTGGGATGGACCAGTGGGAGCATGTGCGCTCCAACAGCTCTGCTGCTACACACCCTCATACCCAACTGCTGTGGTGCATAGTGCTGTCAATCTGACACTTGTTGATCACATTCAGCACTGAAATTAAACCACAAGATCAAACCACCACTTTGTGTTACTGTTTTGAAGGATTGGTGTAATAATTCACATTAAAACAGACTGCAAGGTAGGCCAGACTGTAGCAGTTTATACTGTAAGTCAGACTTGCAGAATGACTGGTCTGATGGTACTCTACCTGCCAGGTGTGCAAAACACCTACACAGATAAAATAAACGACTACTTAATACGGTCTACAGGAAATGACGATGACTAAAACCAAATTGAAAATTTCTGTCAAAATTAACATTGTCCTTTAGACTTGTTGTGTTCTTATTGTGTGTTGAGAAATCCTGCTCTAATCTGTACCATTCCTGTGTTGCTCAACAATATTGCAAAAGTCTACACAAAACACAAAACTCTTTGTGTCTACCCATCATAAGGTATTTTCTAGATGACAGCTTGGTAACAGATGTTTAATGAAAATGTGTTGAATACTTATGTCTCGCTCTGTATTTTTGGATGGGTTCTGACAGGACTGACACTGACTCTATAGACATCTAATATGAGCAAAACCTGGTGAGTTAACATTGGATAACCTCCACATTTCATTACAAACAAATCAAACAAACCCAATACTTTTGGTGGGGGTACTCACGAGAAAGGGCTGAAAAACTACTCTCTCCATTTAGTATTTTTTTTTATTTAAACTTCTGATAACTACGCATTTTGATAACCCAAGTAATAGTAGTGTAGTTCACTAGCCTGTCCCTAGCGTTATAGTGTTCTGTGGCCTTTCAAATTCTGTGCCCTTTAACAAGTAAAATAAACTGACTTGTTTAGTTGATATTTGCTTAATGATGGAAATAATACTAAAATACTTCTGTTATGCTTATATTGCTGCAGCATCATAACAGGAGCAAATGCTCATTCACTCACTGCAAAAAAAAAGAGCCCCATCACTATTATGCCAACTCATGCATTTTAAAAAGGTACTGAGTGATCTAAATAACTTTTTTCCAAGACTTTGGGAAAAAACAAACTCTGTATCAACCATGTACGTCCTTAAAACCCATCACATTTAATAATGATGAGCAACTGCACAACAACATGACAAGTCTATTCAAACCTAGTTCCTCATGTTAGAGTGCAACAGAATTCCTTTAGTCAAAAACACACCATGGTTAGTCAAATTAGTCACACACATAAACTATTGCCATTGTTGTGTCTGAACTTCTCTAATGAGTGGGACAATTCAAACCAAGTGCAGCATAATCTACACAGTAAATCCCATGCAGTGTCACACCAATGGGGCAGATGGTCATGCTGATTCAAAGCCAAACGGGCACCCTGCCTTTTGACTAAGTGGATTATCGTTAATGGCCAAGCTTTGTTTCATTATAATCTGTTATTTTCTAAAAAGCCTCAACTAACATGATCTGGAATTCAGAAGCAGACTCTGCACACTCCATCAAACAGAAATTTTATATGTACGAAAGCAAAGACACACATGGAAAGTATGTGTTAGGGTTATCATCACAGCACACAAGCTGTACTGTACCATCCATTGTTCAATATCTCCCCATTTGCTGTCCACTGGGTCATCTAATTTGGTATTCAAGCCATAGTATTTCTAGAAGGGACAAGCAGTGATGGCAGGAAAAAGAGATCAGAAAACACAGCACAGGCAACAGATTTTCATATTTTCTTCAACACAATTTGTAGCACATGACTATGATAACGGCATTATCAAGCATTAAGAAACACAAGGCCTACCTTCTGCACCTGAAAGATCTACACACCAACGCCAATGTGAGGTAGAAGAAAAAGACAGGAAGATAGCAAACATGAAAACAGGTGAAAATAAATAACTAAATAAGATGGATTGCAGATAGTTACATTTAGTTAAAGTTCAGTAGTAAAAGAGAGACAGAGGTTGTGCAGAAAAAAACAGTAGTGCTTGTGCATGTGATGTGCCTCCCTGAATGGCAGGATCATGAACACAAGCTGACTGGAGATTAAAAAAACCTATGAGACTGAGTTAGCAGGAATTTTCCCATGGTTCTTTAGGGTTAGTATCAGTGACTGTGCCACAGTGTCACTTTCAAGTCTGTGGTCTCATGACTTCAATGTGTACTAGCCACTTCTGATGATCACCAGCCTACATTTCCTATTTGGAGAATGAAGAGATCAGATTCAAATTGATATTGGAATTCACAAGAGACCTAATATTATTACACTGTACATTCATCTATACAGTGTCCATCACACTGTATGTGTATGCATGCTTTTTTTTTTTTTTTAACTCGTACTCAAAAGCAGGACAAAATGTCAGCTTGTTTAACCAGGATCCTGACACCAGGACACCAGTCACCTTAGGTTGACACTGCTGGTCCCTCTGGTCCTTCTATCCTCTCATTTTCACCAACCTATCCATACAAGTTCAGTCTGAGGTTGTGGGAATAAGGATCCAACCCCAGGCAGGCTCGTGACTTTCACTGTATCAGTCACCAAGAGGCAGCCCGTTATGATTGGTGTGAGTGATGTCAGCTGTGGTTATTACCATCTAAATCATGGAATGTTTGAGGAACTGCACAAAGTGCAGCCAATTACAGTAGTTTAAAGTGACAAATGCATAAACCAGTTAACCCTATTCATTTGTATATGGAATCAGAGAACTCTAAGGTTTTCTTCTTTTACTAACATTTTGCGATTGATATCAGCAGATGCAGACAAAAGAAGAATACAGAACACACGCTGCTAATTTGGCAAGAGTAATAACATTTGATGAATTCAAATATTCAAATAACTGAAACTAGACTAGTCGTCATATAGGTATCATTTCATGTTAGAGGTGGTGCCTTTATAATTATTCATAGAATGATCCTGTGGTTAACTAAATCAAACATAGTTAAAGCTGTACACATCATCTACATTTAGTTAATGCACCAGTTACTTACATTCCTTACTTCTTCTAATATAATATAATTATGATGTGGTGACACTGGAAGTGACATTGGAAAAAGACTGGATACTGCAGGTCTGTAGCCACAGCTTGTGTCTGTCATGTATTAACTGCACTTGTTTGTTTGACTGTATAAGTAGTGTAATTCACAATGGTCAAGTAAGTCACTGTTCACCTTATTAAGATCAAATCTGCAAACTGTGGATTTTTTTTATTTATAGTATTCAGAGGTAAAAGGAGTCTATGGGAAATCAGGAAATGACGTAAGAGTTTTAGTGGCAGTTGTTGGATGATTTCTCAGATTTGAAACTTTGCTGTGTATTGATTTTTTTGGTTTAACATCTCTGTGACTTTACCCTGTGACAATGCAAGATAAGAGAGGTACAAGCTGGGGCTACAGGTCTGTAATACTGTCAATTCCAGCTGTTTTAAAAATAAAAAGCACTCCAGGGACAGTTCAATGTTCAGAAATGTTTAAAGTATTGAAATTCAGCATTCATTGTATTTGGAATTAAAGTGCAAAAATAAACTCCAGTGGCTTGAAATCCGTACTAGTGTTGTTCATTTTCACTTAGGCTGTTACTGCCAAATGGTGAAATATTCAATTGACCCCAGAGCTATATAATGTGTGAACTCATTCTGCTGCAGCCTCCAAATCCATGTTATTTTGACTAAACAGTTTTTTTTTTTGCACACTTGAACAACATGCAGCCAAATGTACCCAGGCACTTAAAATGATTTTTTTTTCCTAACACCTATTCGTCACGATAAGTACAGCACTTACAAAGACATAATGGAAACTGTGCCAACAAGACCATCATAATAAATTACTTCTTTGTTTTCAAAACTCAGAAAGTCCCACAATCAAGTATCACCTCTTCAGCAGCTTCCTTTTCCGTTTCAGATAAATTGACATGTTGTTTAAGGTTCTACTGTAGCTGATGTGTCTTTGAGCTTGTCACAGCATATCCACTGATAAAGTCCAACACACATTAAAAACACACCCCACCCTTACTGATGCACTTTTCTTCCCACTGGTCTGTACTTTAATCCAGATTTACTATTACTATCTCCCTTGTGTACCTGCCCACCATTTCATCATAACATACTATCATACCATAAATGGTGAGGGGTGCAACTTACAACTTTCAGTGAGGAGACACGTTGCTGTGTTAAAAGAAAAACAATAAAGCCATTTCACATTCCTCTAAAAAAGATGCCTTTTGTTCAACCAAGGGACGAAACATACACAAACTGCATCTCAATAGACACAGATTCATACAGTAGCACCTTGAATGTCTACATGGCTTTCCAGATGTCTCTACTTTGACCTTTGAAATCTGTCTATTCATCGCACCATAAATTAAAAAGCCATGAAAGTTGTTTTTTGACAAAATGTGAGAATTAAAATGAGGCACAAAAACTATGAATGGACAGTCCAAAATAGATTAATAGTTGACTGAAGGGATCTTGTGTACTACGTCTCATTATGTGTCTGGACACCCAATTAGCAACTGAGCCAGGCCCCGTCATTAAGCCATTCATCAAATGGGTTACACAATCAGTTTATCTTTGCATGAGTTCTATTCAACTCACCGAGCTCTCTTTCTTGATCGGAGGGGTAGCTGGGCGCCCAGTGAGGGCAGCCCTTAGACCCCTCCCTGCTAGCCGACGCCCAGCCGTCCTGCTGCCCTCACGGTACCAGGAAAGGTTGCATCCTTTGGCAGTCAGCAACAAAGACCACAGCCAGTCATGTAGGTAAAATCACAGCAGAATGCAGTGCTGAAATATCAGCTCAAAACTACAGACGTGTCCCTACACGGGACACACGGCCCTCATTTGGTGCTGTAAAGCCAATAATCCACCAAGTCCTGTCTTCATCGTGTGGGAAAACACACTAAAGTTCTGATGGTGGCTGTGAGTGCAGCGACCCATCACTCATGTCGACAACTGCTCCTCGGCAGCCTGAACCACAACATGTTAAGCTACTTTAGAACCTGGCTGGGTTTAACACA